>CABEEJ010004022.1:0-71493 GCA_901482245.1 Timema douglasi
TTGGCTCAGTTTACGGAGAGGTTGGCTCAGTTTACGGAGAGGTTGGCTCAGTTTACGGAGAGGTTGGCTCAGTTTACGGAGAGATTAGCCAGATATAATGTACCGTTGCCAGATGGACGTCCGAAAGTACTAATTGTACATCTTTTATGTGGAGGCTCTTTCCATGTCCCTATGATATGAGGGTGAAGAAATCAGTGGAAACACTTAAGCTTAGTCAACCAAACCCAGGTGACCGTTGGGGTAGTTCCCTTTTTGGGAAAAAAATATCCGAGGTACTAGGCGGGACTCGAACCCGGGACCCTCAAGTATGTAGCCAGTTGCACTTACCACAACACACCACGGTACCGTTTAACAGATCAAACGGCAAGTTTTAGTGACTTTCAATCAATGTTGGTGGTCGAAAGTGTGCCTCGTATATAAATCAGGGTGTACACACTGGTTCACCCAGCGAGCGTGTGACGTGGCATGGTTGTGTTGCGTGGCGCGGTCGCCGCTCACAAGGGACATTGAACACTATCGACCGGCCCATCGGGGCGACACGGGGGCGCTCCCTGTGGCAGGCATCTCGTGACCGGCTTGCCTGGGGATCCCTCACACCCACCATGTGGGGGGACACACTATTGCATGGTTCATAATACAGCTTGCAGGGGGAACATTTCATGGCTGGAGTTTCTTCTCTTTCTTCACTCAAACTCTGGTACATTTCCTCTCAATTTTACCACTTACTTACTACTTATTATATTTATTAATTTTTTTATTGCTCCATTTCTTAATACCTCCTCAGGTTGTACGCATTTGTACTAATTGCACAAATAAGCCAGAGATGAGGAAAGCTGACTTTAAAGGAAGTGTGCCTGCATTAGCGTGGAGGATACCCGCCTCGGTGGCGTAGCTGGACAACGCGCTAGTTTCGTGTTGAACTTGACTGCCGAGGACGAGGAGATCGAGGTTCGAATGAATATCAGTTGGGTGAACTGGGGGGAGGTGGGGTATCCTAAATGGTTTTCCACTCTCTATCTATGCAAGTGCTGGCTCCCTTTCTTAAACCTTCCCAATTCTTAATCCATTAGCGTAATTAGTACTTAAGCGTAGACTATAACCCGAACGGGTAATAAAGACGCGGTGCTAAATAAATAAAAGAAAATTAATCTGTGTGAATGAAGAGGAAAACCATTTAGGAAAATCTACCCTCATTACACCCGACTGGGGTTTGAACCCTGACTCCTCTGTTATCGCCAGTCTAGTCTACTGCGAGAGTGGCGCCTTAGACTGTGCGGTCACTGAATCATGTATTATTATTATTAGCACTGCGTCTTACTACCCTTTAGGGTTATACGCACTTACGCTAATGTATAATGGTAGGGTGATTGTGAGATTAAATGAAGGACCTACAGTTTAACGTGGAATCCGAACACATGGTGGAGGCCTGGCATTCCCCACATTCACAAGATGTCTTGTTAGAGGTGAAGGAAGGGTTTGGCAATCATATAAATCTGTGCCGGGACCGAGGATTGAACTCCGGCCGCCAGCATAGAAGTCTGACACCTTACCCCTAGACCGCAAGGTCACCCGAATCATGTAATTAATTGTTAGTTAAAAACTTAATCAAAAGGAAACTGACCAAGAAAATTAATAGAATTCTGCTGATTTTTTATTTGATGTCATCGTGGCAACATGAGTTACTAGTTTTCATATAACGGGCCTTCCCATGAAAATCGCACTGTGCAAAATTTGCATTCAAACGGCGTGCAGCGCCTACATCTTGGTGGAAGACTGCAAGCGCTACCCCCCTGTTAGGCGGTTAGCCAGGCACCCGCCTGCCTATTGCATTTCAGTCCAGACTGTCTGCGATTGGTTGGCCCATATTACTGCGTCTCGCCTTCCGAGATATATTATCCGACATTGTTATTAAAATATATCTTATCACCAGGTACCGGGCTTTGAACAAAATAAAATAGTCTAAGATCAAAAACGGGCCTAAAAATGTAAACAAAAACTCTTAATGAATACACACGATTAAATTAAACACGCACTTTACAAATGGAACCTAAAACCTATAGTGCAATACAGGCAATTAAAAGTTTTGAAAACTAAACTCTTGCATTGAAGATGTCAGGGGGAAAAAAAACAACTATCTTTTCTTAAAGCAACCTCTTCTCTGAAAGTCTGCCGTTACTTTGGTCTCTTTGCAACAAGTAGAATGGGCCACGATAAAATCCTCATATTTAATGTATTAATTAACTTATCAATGCTTTATATACGTTTACACCTATGATTAAAACCTTATTTATGGAGGATTGGCCTTAGATGTAGCTTCATGCAAACTGGTACTCAAGAATTTCAACGCAGGTTTTCTTTTTTGTCCGTCTTGGGCAAATAAAGGCTTTAACTGAACATTCAACGGCAACTCTGCACGTCTCCTTGAAGAGCATGGCAACACAGGAATGTGACATGCATGGACATTAGCGCCGAACACGCACACACATACACAAACGTACATATACATATACATACACATACGCAGTCACCCATTTATTTGTTAATAAATGAACAGGACTATAAAGTTTGATTCGGAATGTCACATTCCAATAAAATAGCCGGCCTCCGCCGACACACAATAATTTGGAGGATTTTTTACTCTAAAGACCGTTTACGTTGCGTAGATGGATAAACTACAGTATATAATTTTTTCTAGGTACTGAGCATGCACTTTCTGACTGATTATATCAGCACACGCGAACTTCTATGAGCAACAGTGAAAGGAGCTACTAATTTTTTTAGGAAAAGTTATTTCACATACCTTCCAGAATTTTTATAATACCACAATCGATATGGGACCAACGGCTTTACTTAGCCTCCGAAGGAAATTGTACTACGGATTTTTATCGCTATGGAAAAATCCTTTTAAGACTCCGACTGAGTTTAAACCCAAGAAGACCGGGTCCTCAGGCAAGCACTTTACCTCAATACTCCAGCGGTCAACCAGTCAGTCGTTAATTTCAAGTCCAGCACACTGTTGTTTTTATAATTTTTAAATCGTGAGCTTGGATTTAATTAAAACGGAATATTTTATGAGGGAAGTTGAAATTCGTCCTGTCATTTGGGACGATTTAAATGAAGTAGGTGACCTGGCGGTCTAGGGGTAAGGTGTCAGACTTCTATACTGGCGGCCGGGGTTCAATCTCAGGTCCCGGCAAAGATTTATCTGATTACCAAACCCTTCCTTCACCTCTGACAAGACATCTTGTGAATGTGGGGAATGCCAGGTCTCCACCGTGGTTCGGATTCCACGTTAAACTGTAGGTCCTCCATTTCATCTCACAATCACCCTACCATTACACATTAGCGTAAGTGCGTATAACCCGAACGGGTAGTAAGATGCGGTGCTAATAATAATAAATGAAGTAGTGTGTTTAACAATCCTTTTTCCAGCCGATCAGAGCAGATGTGCATGTAAGCGTTTTTTAGTCACTCTCCTCTGTTTATAAGCACTAGAAACAATGGTTCCTTCTCGATAGTCGGTTCTATACACCACCCATCTTGTTGACAATGGAGTGTCGGACATCGGTGTCCAATCAGTGTTCACCTCAAACACAAGTGTTCCAGTGTGTAAAGTGTGTAAAGGACCTTAAGCGTAACTAAATTCTTACAGTCCGGACTGGTAGTAAAGACGTGGAGCATAAAATCAACAAAACGGGTGCGTGGAGCGCCAGTGACGTCATTATTGTAAGCTCCGTGCGGTTTGTTCTCACGGCTGGTCGCCTGCCAATAATAGATGGCTTGGTTTCAATGTTGAAATTATGACATCAGCGGTACAGATACTTTCTCAACTTTCTCTAGGAAGTTTGTTCCGATCACGCCCGGGAAATGTTGTCACAAGACCATAACAAAAAGTCACTACATGTCGCGGCTGCTCAATAGCAGTGGCGCTCTGAAAGGGGTAGGTTTAGGATGGGGCATTCCTCCTCCACATCTTTCCAAACGAGATTAAAGCTCAGACATTAAGGTTGGCTTATAGGGGATGCGAGTTAAGGGCGGTTTTTCTCCAGTTTTTATATATACTTTTTTTTTATGAAAATAAAATCTAACCCGTTTCGATGGCTGCGTGGTTCAACGCGCTACTCTCGCAGTAGACTAGACTGCCGATGAGGGGGAGGTCGAGGATCGAATCTCGGTTGGGTGACCTGAGGGGGGTTTTCAAAAAACAAATCCCACTCTTCCCTCCACAGAAATGTGGGTACAGTTCCTCTAAATTCCACTTTACGCCTCCCTAACTTACTAGCGTAGTTGTATATATACGTGTAGCCTGTACAAGTAGTAAGATGCGCTGCTAATATATATATGCTGGATGTATATGCGTGTATTTTTCCGGCTTTTGTGGTGGGCCAGTGAAATATTCGTAGAAGTATTTATTAAATTATGTCAATACAAATTCACACTATCACATATTTAAAATAATAAATATAAATAAAGCACTGTTATTATTTTTGTTTGTGCGTGTTTGACTGCGGGCCGGAGAGTATATAGTTTATAAGTACTGCAGACAAACTGAGTGGTCAGACAAGTCTCGAAGGAAAGCAGTGAGAGTTTGTTTGCTATAGTTTGCTATAGTTTGTTTAGTATGTTTGTCTATAGTCGCCTCCATATTGTTTCCCCTCCCAGTAGGCCTAAAGGCCGGTACACACAGAACACTAAGCTAAGATTTGCTCATCTAACTCTTTAGAAAAATAGCGGACCATGTATTTAAATGTGTTGGTTCATACAGAAAGCTAAGCTATGCCTTGCTACTTCGCGATATGTTTTCCTCCGATTTCTGGCCAGGTAATTTTTCGATCTCTCATCTTGAGCCATCTTACGTTGCGCAAGCGCATAACGCAGCTTGGGCTCCATGTTGAACAGACGCAGTGTTGGTTTGGAGAAAATAACTAAGGAAGTGTAGAAGTTTTGTTTTCAGTTTGTTTAACGTGCATTTAAATAATATTCTTTTTAGGTTGTATATTTAATAAATGTTTTTATATAAAAATTGAAGCATTAATTACAAGTCAAACCTCCACCTCGTAAATTTTCTTCGTCTTTCAAAACAGCAGCTAACAGCAGCAGCTCTTCTTCCTCAGTACTATCACCTGAACTCAAAACAATACATTTTGGAGAACGCCATCATAACTAAGCTTCACTGGAGCAAACCAGAAAGAAACAACACTGAGATCTGGAGTGAAAAGAGGGACCATGGCTTAGCTTAGCAATGAGTGTGAAACCAAATTGACAAAGTCTTAGCACAGGACAGCACAGCATATCTTAGCTTAGCATTCTGTGTGTATCGGCGTTAGTGTTGCTACAGCTAGGTAAAGTTTTCGTAGACTTTGCTTTAAACCGAGCTTCGTTAGAGGAAAGGGTAACAGGATTAACACTTATTCACACATTAAAAAAACAACACGAAGCTATACATCGATTTCGCAATGGGAGAGTTGCCAACCAAGCACCTAGAAAACCGGGAAAATACAGGAATTGTTTCTTTGTTGAAAACACGGGTACTTCGTGCGCGCACGCACACACCCACGCACAGGCACAGAAATAGGCCTATTTGTGAATTTGGTAGATTAAAATACAAGCTCTAATTAGTTGGCCTTTGTATAGAAGAAATAAGTAACATTTAAAATACATGTATTATCGCTCCTCCCCCCCCCACCCCTACTCGGACAGGATTGCCCTGCATTTCAAAATAAAACTTCCTTGTTTCCTATTTCAGATAGATATGCTAGCTAGATAAGGCATGTTTATCACAGACTCTGCCTTAAAAGATGAGTGAAGAATGACCATGGGCACGGGAAGGTTCCTAGATAGCTCATTGGTAAGAGCATTGGCGTACTAAGCCAAAGGTCCCGGGTTCGATTCCAGTGTCTAGGTGTAGTTTTTCGATTTAAAGAATGATATTCAGATGCGGCAATAACCGTGACTATCAAACTATGATAGCTTGGCTAACTAAGTCATCATCTTATACGGTTATGATTAAAATATTTTATTTTTGTTTTAGTTAGGCATTTCTTAATTTTTGGGTTTGTAGTAACGCACGTGCTTTAATAAACAAAAAAGGTTGTTTTAATATTGCAAACGTTATCTGAGCAAAGTTTAGCTCTGCTTATTATTGGGCTCATTCTAAACACTGAAGAACAGATACAATTTGTTTGTTTTTTACACTAAAAATATACTAGAATCTATACTATCTAACTACGGTATCAAAATGCAGGTTTGTTAGAAGAACAATGGGCTTGTAATCGAAATATATTGATTTTAAGGTACTTCCTCCCCTTGCCCCCTCTTATCGGTCTAGTGAAGTCACAATTGAAAAGATTGAGGATATCTAATCTATTAGGTATTATTTTTATCTTCTGTGCCATAAACATATCAGATTAAAATTTATTTAGTTTGAATGATTATCCTTTAATTATCTTATTTATGGCCTGTTATTGCTTTTCTTTTATTGGACGAGTCACTTGAATCGTTAGAAATAATTATGTATTAACGACACGCCACAGCTAAGGCACTAATTTAAACGCTATTTTTTTTATAACTTTATCTTAATACCTGTTCGGGTTATACCCATATATGATGATAACTCTAATGGTGTAGGGATGAGGAAGAGGTAGCTATCCCAAATTTGCGTGGAAGGAGATTGGGAAACAATTTAGGGAAAAAACCACTCGGTAGACCCATCTCCCAGTCATCAGCTGACTAGTCTTAACAAGAGAGTGACGCCTTAGACCATTGGGCCATTGAAGCGAGTAAAATACTGCTTAAAAATAAGAAGAAATGAATCTTTGTAAAAGTTAAATGTTTTTAATTTAGTCTGAAATGCATATAGGAAACTGTCTGCTTTCTTTATGCACTTGTGTGGCGTCTTCAAATTAGTCTGCTCGTCTTCCCCCCCATACTTCTTGACTTTCTTTCTAACCATAGTAAAAAAACCACCTCATTATACCTATCCAGTATGTGAAATTCTTTGTTGATCAAGGATGCCACTTAAAAACAAATCAGCGTTGAGATAAAACTCGGATGATATTTTAACAATAAATACTAAACTAAAATACAGAGTTTAAATTGGAATTTAATATTTCAGAAGGGAGTCCATATTTAGTTAATTATTTGGATACAAATCATCAATGGCCAAACTTGGAGATTTCCATAGAATCTCAACTAAACATATCCTGGCAATATTCTCTTGTTCATGTTGACCATGATTTTTGCTGTTGGTTTTGTCAAAACTCTACAAGCTCCTATGTTATTGAAGTAGGCCTAAATAAAAAATATGCATTGAATTTTTATGATATTTAAAAGTATACTAGAACAGTGGTGGTGAGACCTTAATTTATCTGTGTAGGGGAGATTAGTAAGCCAAGGGGGTCAGGGGCCCTCCCTGAGTAAATGTTTTAAAAATTGTGTGCCCATTGAAGTTGTTCGAAAACGTCCTCACTTGGAAAATCTTTTGAAAATTAGACACTATTTGAAAGGGTCTTACCTAGATATTTTTGAAATTTGGTTGCCCCTAAAAGCTATTTAGACTAGAGTGATCCTCTCCTGTAATTTTTTTTAAATTAAGAGACAATTTTTTCCTGGCAGGATGAAAGGGGGCTGGAGGGGGGTGGATGTACCCCACTTCTCCCGGCTATGCCGCCAATGAAAGGTGCTTCATACATTAGTCATTATACTCTTTTTTTTTTGTTTCATCCTAAATGAGTTTTGAACCTTGTTTTATAAAACGTGAACATTTATTGATCTTTGTGGGTAAAAAATGTTGGATTCCACCCCCCACTCCCCTAATATGGTCAACTAATCCCAAGGCCTAACCAATCTCCCGGTATACCGAATAGCACAGAATGAGAAACTGAATGGTTCATCCCTTACCCTTAATCTTCAACCCCAACAAGATTCAAACGAAAAAAAGTCTGAATCTATAATCCACAGACCCGCCTCGGTGGCGTAGTTGGCTAACGCGCTAGTCGTGTTGAGCTCGACTGCTGAGAACTGAGATTGAGGTTCGAATATCGGTCGGGTGAACTGGGGGTGGCTTTTCCTAAATGGTTTTCCACTCACACTCCACGCAAATGCGGGTTAACTTCCTCTAATTCAACCTTCCCAATTCCTAATCCATTAGCGTAATTATTACTTAAAGCGTATAACCCTAAGGGGTAGTAAGATGCGGTGCTAATTAATAAATAAAATAAATAATATAATCTACAGAATGCACGACGCTATTTATACCTCATAATTAGTCAGATCCATGCGGAGGGATTCTAACTTTCTCCCTCCTCCTTTCAAAAGTATTATTATTAATGTTTTTTACAATCCCTCCTAAAGGTGGGACAAAAGGGAACGCGAGTTTGCTCCAGTTCCAATGCAAACATAGAATTTAATTTTCTTCACATAGTGACCTCAAAATGTCTTGAATATATTTCAAGTGCGTTCTGGAACGTAACGAGAACTTTTTCTCTTTATTAAAAAAGTTTGTTTGATAATGCCATCATGCTCATGACAAATGGTTAGGAACTGTTGATATTAACATATGAAGAAAATTAAACCCTGTTTGTACTGGAGCAATATTTTATTTATTTTGGCCAATAAAAGGTTTTACCATAAAAACTGAAAAAAACAAACCACTTTGTCTCGCGTTCCCTCCTTTCCCATCTTAAGAGCATTCATCATAGCAGGCCCAACTCAGCTCCCGGTTCGTAACTGCGCGCGCGCGCGCGTGTGTGTGTACGCGCGCTTGCGAGGTACGGGAATTAAAAGGAAAAAGAAAATACCAAGATATGCCAAATGTGTGCAGTTCATTCGTATTTGAATGATTATTCGAAATTGTCCGTGGTGACGATGGGGGACAGAGCGACAAAGTTTCTTTTAATAACTACTGTATGTCCCTATTATGGTAAAATGAAGATTTGTGCACAAAGCTTATCTGTGAAGCCATTCTAAAATGGTCGAAAACTACCTTTTTGGTGCAGTTTTTATCTGAGTACAATTTAATATTTCAACACTGTTCAGTATTAGGAACTTCGATTAGCTCTATCTCCATTAATGTTTAATCAGAAATGATCCACGTACAATAGTGTTTATGTAAATTTTCGATTTCTAACCTACTATATAACAGAGTTGATTGGCATGTGATGCATGCTCTTAATGCCAGAGCTAGTACATAACATTTTCATAAGAAAGGCCTAAGAAAAACAACTTTTTTTTAATGGGTATTATTTTACAAAAGTGACAGCTGCAGATTATATGACTTGTATGAATTTGTGAAAATGGATGTAGTACCTTTTATGTCATATAAAAGGATTTTCTTATTAAAATAACTATATCTCATTGGAGTATTATAGAATTAGATGTTTAAATTATTATTAGCACCGCGTCTTACTACCCGTTCGGGTTATACGCACTTACGTTAATGTGTAATGGTAGGGTGATTGTGAGATGAAAATGGAGGACCTACAGTTTAACGTGGAATCCGAACCACGGTGGAGGCCTGGCATTCCGCTGAGTCACAAGATGTCTTGTCAGAGGTGAAGGAAGGGTTTGGTAATCAGATAAATTTATGCCAGGACCGGGGATTGAACTCCGGCCGCCAGCATAGAAGTTTGACACCTTACCCCTAGACCGCCAGGTCACCTAGATGTTTAAAGAAATTGCTGCAATCTCATGTGGGAGACTTAACCATTCTAGGTAGGACCACTAAACCTACAAATAGTCGTGGTACAGCTTTGCTCATATTAATAGGTTTGTTAAACAGACTATATTATACAGGATGTCTCAAAAACAGGCTACACATGAATTATTTATTATTTTGATGTATTCAACAAAGATTTTATCCAAGAGATGTATCTGAGGTAACAATCATTATGGTGTGAAACAGGTCACATTGTAAATATTCAATGTCATGCTATGGTCAATATTTTATTTTTATGGCTAGTTTAGTGTGTACATAGCACTTAACATCCATTTATACCGCTCTAGTGGCCGAATAGTCTTAAGGCAGTGGTTCTTAGACCCAGGGTCGCGTAAACGTCGAGCAAAAAAATTTATCAAAAAATTATGAAATATTATAATTACAAACACTTCATCAAACTGGATTATTATGAAGAATTACTGCAATATTGTGTTGAAACAACGTTTTGAAATCTTTTGTCAAAACATTTGTTTTTGAGCAAAATAAACCAAATATTACTTCAGTACAAACATAGTTTAATTTTCTCCACATGGTGACCTCAACATTTTGTTAGATATATTTTAAGGTTCAAGAGTGTCCTGGAATTTAACGACAACTTTTTATCTTAGTTAAAAAGTTTCTCATCTAATACTGCTATGATTATGACAGATATTCAACAACTATTGATATCACCATGTTAATAAAATTAAACTCTGTCTATAATGTAACAGTATTTGAGTGATTTTGATCAAAAACCTTGTTTTGATGTAAGGACTGCAAAAAACTCTGACCTTTTCTTGCATTTCCTACATTCCCACCTTAAAATATTACCCCACACAAGACTACATCCATACCAAAATTCTATTTGCACTTATTGAAGACTTATCATTTGATGAATTGAAAACTTTGTAAAAATGTTTTTAAACTATGGCTATTTACTATTTTGAGAGCAAAATTTAAAACTTTTCCAAGTGTTGTTTCTCCTCTGCGGTAGGTTGAGCTAATTTGTAATTAGATTTTTGAAGCCATAATTTTAACCATAATTATATTTTATTTTAAAAAAAAATTGTCAGTGTTAACCTATTTTAAAACTTTTTTATTTTCTTTGTTTCAGTACTTGGCGAGTGGATGGGCTGGTCACTACAGCTTCAGGTGTCAACCTGTCGACTATTCCAACAATCCAATGGCACTAAGGGTGAGTAGACATTTCAATTGAACAATTAAACTTGAACATTTATGAGACATCAAATTGACTTATCAATTAATTGTATATTTGTTTGGATGATTACAGATGGCCCAAACATGCTGGTGGTACTACTTCTCAAAATTTACGGAATTTTTGGATACAGTAAGTTTAGAAACCACCTATATATAACTATACTGGGTTATCCAGAGCGTCAAAGGGCCCCTTTTCACACAGGATATTACAACAATATGTTCCCCCAGGGCCGTACACAGGATTTTTGTTAGGGAAAAGAGGATATCAATATTTATTTATGATTTGGTATAACTAACTGGTTAACTCTACAATAATATGTGATAAAGTTATGCTGACACACAAACTATTATTGAGATGATTCCTCAAGTAATAAAATAAAATTTAATCATTTGTATTTTATTGGGACGATAAAAAATCAAAGTATTAAAAAAAATCACACAATCATTCACAGCACTTAACCATTTATGCTGGAATATACAACTGGAATTGTTTTTGTTTCGGCTCATCATATTGGTATTGTTTTACCTGGTTTAACTTTATTTCTCAATGGGAGGGGGTGGTGTTTAATCCTCCCCTGCCCCTCCTGTGCATATAAATAATATAAATTTATTTATATAGCTTTTAATTTTTTATCACCATGTGTTAATTAATACCAATTCAGCTACACACACACACACACACACACACACACACATATATATATATATATTACTCTAATGAGATAGGAAACATTTTAGAGGTTATTTGCGTAGAAGGAGATCAGGAAACCATTTAGGAAAATCCAGTCAAGATTAGAATCCCGATCTTCTCGTATTCAACAAGCCAGTCTATCACTGGTGTGTCACCTTAGATCGGTCACTGAAGCAGGTTTCTATTATCAAGTTAAAATATTCTTATCCTTACCATTTTAACAGCGTATACAAGAATCAGGGTCAGAAAATCAGTATGAATCACAAATTAATTCCCGTGTTTTATGGTTCTAGCAACACTAGCTGCTGTAACAAGATATTTGGACAATTAAAGGGACTAAGACAAACTTTCCTTTTTATCTGCCTTCTTCCCCCCTCCTCTCCTTACTTGTGGCTCCGGTACTATTGTCTTAATATTTCTTTAAAGAGTCCATATTGATTGATCCAAAATGGTGGACACGCAGGCTAGATGTCGGGCTCGTCTGGTCTGCTCGTGATGGGGAGATGGGCAGCAAATCCGTAACCCCTATAATATAGGCAACTTAAGATCCCCTTCAGACACCGTTTTATTGTTCTTTTGCCTTTGTTTTACCCTGAAAAGTAGGTCTTACCTTGACTAATTACACCATGTGCATCCAAGCAAGGTAACCTTACTACCTTCAGAGTAAATGGAGGGAACATTAAATTATTCCATTCTAATAAAATCACTTAGCTGGTACACCTGTTAATTTGGTTATTGTGATGAATAAAATAAAAAATCTAACCATAATAACTATTCAAAGTTTTTCTTTGATGAAACGTTTTTAGTAGCAACATGTCCTTAATCTGTGAAATCAGAAATAAAATAAAAACAAAATAAAATAAGAATTCCCATTAGTGAACATTCGAACTCTAGGACTGACCTACCTTGTGATTTTAAAGTGAACTGAGAAAAAAAAAACAGGAAGGAAATGTTAAATTTAAGGTAGTGGCTTCTAAACCTCATGAATTATTATTATTATTACTAGCACCGCGTCTTACCACCCGTTCGGGTTATACGCACTTACGCTAATGTGTAATGGTAGGGTGATTGTGAGATGAAATGAAGGACCTACAGTTTAACGTGGAATCCGAACCACGGTGGAGGCCTGGCACTCCCCACATTCACAAGATGTCTTGTCAGAGGTGAAGGAAGGGTTTGGTAATCAGATAAATCTGTGCCGGGACCGAGGATTGAACCCCGGCCGCCAGCATAGAAGTCTGACACCTTACCCCTAGACCACCAGGTCACCTAAACCTCATGAAGAAAGAACAATATAAGAAACTATAAATACACAAGTTTGTTATTATTTTTATATAAAGACTAATATATATCCAATCAAAGGTTTATATTAGATACCTAATTTAGAAAACACACGTTTTCTTCACCTCATAAAAATTACTAATTTATATATAGACATTCTAGGTAATGGTAAATGCATGCTAGTATGTGGTAGATAGTTAAGGACTAAATATTATACATACCATTCTTTGAGCCAATACATTTGACACCATTTATTTGGGCTTAAAGCCTATTGTTTTCCCTTTTGCATAGGTGGGGGCAGATACACTATTGGGACTCTTTTATGAACTTGTCAGAATATTTAGATTTATGAGGAAATAAAAGGCATAGGGTGGGCCTTTCCCCACCCACTAGCCCCGCCCCTCAGTACTTATATAATATTTTAATCTGCATTGAAGAAAGTGAAAACCATATTTTTCCACTATGGTCAAGCCTATACCTCCATACACATAGTAGTGTGTAGAGATGGGCGATATATCACTGATACTCCCAGTTACTCGATCCCAAAAGTATCGGTGATTGAGATATCAGTGATCGGAGATACTCGCAATACTCGAAATACTCGAAATACTCACAATACTCGAAATACTCGCAAAACTTGAGCTACGGAGCTAGTATTGCTTCTTTTTCTAGACACTCGAATAAATACTCGCTTCACGGCCTTTGTTATTCTTTTATTTTTTATTTTATACCAACTAAAATTGAGAATCGACCTTATTGACTGGCATGTTTTACGTGTTATTTCTATTTAAAACACTTGATCTCTTAGAGCTCATTTATCAAAAAAACTATAAGATTGCTACGTAAAAATGACTTTAATAGTTTAAATGTTTCTTTCACATGCATTTTCAATACAAAACATTTGTTGTTAAGAGCAAAATTCAAAAGCAAGCTTAGCTTACTAAGCAAATCACATTTCGGATTATTTTTAAAAGTAGGCTACGAAAAAAAATCATTTCTTTTTTTCGGTGATCCTATCCCCAAAATCGTAAATGAATTAAAATAAGTAACAAAATAGAAAAAATAGAAATAACCCTTATTATATTATTTACAATGCGTTGATGATCCTCATCATCCTATAGTATAATCTAAAGTGTGTTTATATAATAATTGATTAAATATTTTCTAGCATCTTATAGGTTTATTTGCTTCTAATAGATGTATAGCTCATCTACTATTATATGTACGGTATTTAAAATAAAATAACACTACAATAATATAATATATGACCTGCTTTCCAAAGGTTTTCTAAACAAATCACCATTATGTTATTTTCATTTTTAATCTCACATAAATTTTAATTGTAGTGAAATAGATCACTAAATAAATTACACAATTACAAGAGTTTCTCATAGTACGTAAAATAAGTTAATATTGGTATTCAAGTTTAACATAATGTTTGTTGGACCACTAATTTTGCCCAAATTACATAACATTTCACTATAAAATACTAAATAACATATTTTATTTCTCTATTTTTCAATTGTATTAAACTTCTTAAAACGCATACTTTAGTATTGACTGTACATTAGTCAGGCAACACGAAACCCGGAGATTAGGTAGTTGTATGTCAATAATGTCAATGTCAGTGCCGACTGCTGAGTGCCGACAGAAAGAGCTTATGTTAAGTCTTTAAGTATCGAATATCATAGCAAGCCGCCAAACTTCCAAGTAATTAGTTTTCCTTTCAAGTTCCAACTGACAACTGAATGTCATGAGATTCATGGGATTATTCGAGTAAATAGTAAATACCCAGTACTCAGAAATACTCCATTCTCAGAAATACTCCATACTCAGAAATACTCCATACTCAGAAATACTCCATACTCAAAAATACTCCATACTCCTACTCGATACTCGATTGTACGCGCCTACTAGGACAGCAGCTAAATACTAACAGTGAAAAATCACTCGTATAAATCACCGATATTTTAAAATCACAGTCACTGTATTCACAGATATCGTAAAATAACTGTTTTTCCCATCTCTACTAGTGTGTTCTTACCCAAATACAAATGTGTGTGTGTGTATGCACTGTGTCTTATTGTCCATCTGGGCTAATAACATATTTACACTAATTGGGTGAAGATGAGGACAACCTACTTTAGAGGAAATGCACCTACATCTGCAAGAATATAGTGAAACACTAAATAGCAAAAACCACCCAAATTACAGCTGGCCAGTATGTAAACTCCTCATAAAATGGTAAGGGTGGCAAAATGTAGATCTTATCTTGGCAATAGTTCTTATTATTATTAGATACTACATTGCCCACACAAAGAATCATGTAACAAGGAAAATTTGTTTGTTTCAGTTGTTTTTCATCCTGCGCAAGAAAAACACTCAAGTATCTAACCTTCATGTGATTCATCACGGGTGCATGCCGATGAGCGTCTGGCTCGGAATGAAGTTCGCCCCAGGTAAACAACGTAAAACTGAGTTATATTCTAAGTATATAAAAAATGATGGCTACAGAAAGGAAAAACCTTAAAAATTCAGTAATTTTTGGTGATTTTATTTATTTAAGGTATTTAATGTGTACTTTTTGTGCTGACAGATTATATCAGAACATTAGAATTTCTATGAGCGAGAGAAAAAGGGCCTTCCAGTTTTGCCGGGAAAGGTCTTCAACCCACTTTCCAGGGTTCTTTTACATGCCATAATAAACATGTGACTAAAGGCTTTACCTCACCTCCGGAGGAAGTTGTGTTACGGTTTTTATCGCTTGAGAAAAATCTGTTGACCCTGGTTGAACATTGGGTCTTATGCAGTGCACTTTACCTCAAGACGATTGAATTTGATAGTAAAAGTTTTATAGCCATCCTATAAAATTTTATATAATATTGATAAATACCTGAGAAAACTAGTATTCGCGTTTACTCTCTTGGAGATCATATTTGAAAAAATCTGAATTGTCGGTGCAGTTTTAAAAATTGATGGTTTTTACCAAATTAATTTATCTAGATATTAAATAGTTTTTATAGTTTTCTTGTGACAAGTTCCTGGTAAGAGTGTATTTTATAAACCACTCTTTCCCTGTGCCCCTTTTTCTTGGAAGGTATTTAATTTATTCACTTACTAAAATATTGTGTTCTCTAGTTTTAATAATAATCATCATCAACAACCGTTTCCAGTGTATGGCCGGGTCAGTTTAGTAAAATGTATCAATCTTCTTCCTTTAATTGCTTCCATTCTTCTCCTCTCACTTGCATACTCTCTATTAGCTGCTCTTACCATCTCTTTCATGATCTCCCTTGCGGTCTTTTCTCTACATACTGGTGCTTCATCTCCATCATTTTCTTTGGTATTCTCTCCTTTTTTTATCCTTATTACATGACCACACCATCTCACTTTTGTTTCCTCTACTATCTCATGTACTCCCTGTACCTCCACTCTTTAATGGATAACTTCCCTCCTAGTTGTGTTTCTTCTTGTGACCGCTAATACATGCTCCTTACAAACTTCATTCCCATAGCCTCCACTTTCCTTGTTTCTCTTACGTTCACTTTCCATGTTTCTGCAGCATGTGTGACAATGGGTACACAGCACTTCTTAACACTTAACGGCACTTCTCTTCTCGAGTAAATATATTAAAATGTTAATATTATTTTTCAGGTGGTCACAGCACGTTCTTTGCTTTGTTGAACACATTTGTTCACATCATCATGTATTTCTATTACATGATGTCTGCCATGGGTCCACAGTTCCAGAGATTTCTCTGGTGGAAGAAGTATCTCACCACTTTGCAAATGGCAAGTTGGAAATTGACTTACTTTTTTTTCATACATAATTAATCAAATAATAAACTCCATTAAAAACATTCTATCACTACTCTGAATTATAACAATTTGGGAATGGTGTGTTTGCTTTCAAAGAAGTATTCAGAGAGTTGAAAGTTATATATTGAATAAGGTACAGGCAAGAGAGATAGGAACAAAATAAAGGGCCAAACACATCATGGCTTTTACAATGAAAAGAACATAGCTCACACTTTACTATGCTGCTATTTTACAAACAGGAATTGAATGGCTGCTTCTTGAATGAAATTAATTGTTATCTCTCAATTCTCTGATCTAGGCTCATATTATATTAAATAGCTCTATCCCACATTAAGGAAGCTGAGTGATTTTAAGAAAGTAGATTGGTGTCATATTTTATCACTGTTGATGGTTGAGTCGAGGCTCAAATCCCCAGTGGTTTCACAGATTTTTAATTTTCTCTTAAGCATCTTCCTCATCCTAGCCCCCTATAGCTTATACAGAGTCGTTAATAACCCTTCTGTTGAATGTATTGTTGACGCAGTATTTGGTTTCCAGGTGCAGTTTGTGTTGATCTTTGGCCATCAGTTCCAACTGCTCTTCACAGAGTGCAACTACCCAAAAGGTTTCATGGTGTGGATCGGCTTACATGGGGTGCTCTTCCTTTTCCTCTTCTCAGACTTTTACAAGGCCAAATACGGGGGAAGAAAGGCCTCTTCCCACAATGGGGCCTGCATGGTTAGTACTACTAACAATGCTTGTTGTATTTGAACTCTATTCTAGAGAAGTTTGTCTCAAACTCCTGAACCAGCGGCTCCCCAAATCTGATGGGGAAAATTTCAAGCCAAAATAACATAGGCTAGTCCTTAGTCGAGGAACAATTTCTTTATGAATATTTCTCCTTAGGCTAGGACTCACTTTGGTGGCCGCGTGGTCTAACGCACGACTCTCATAGTAAACTAGACTGCCGATTACAGGAGATTTGAGGTTCGAATGTTGGTCAGGTGTACCGAGATTTTTTCCCAAAATTGTTTTACACTCTCCTTCCACAAAAGTATGCTCCTATAAATATAACCTTCTTAATCCTTATAACCATTAGCTTAATTAGTACATAAGAATGTAACCTGAATGTGTAGTAAGATGTGATACTAGAAAAAAGAAAATTCGCAAGCTAGGGCCACACTTGCAACCTAAATTCCAGTTTTATTTGAGGATGGCAACAGTTTTAGACTACTGCCTAGCAACAGCAACTTGGTCACTAAAGTGAGTGACTTTAGGTCACCCATATACATAATTAGGTTTGGCATTCTACTGTAAATTAGTGGGCCAGTCACAAATCCTTATTGTTTTGAATAAAGTCATGTTAACAGTTTATCCTTTACAATTTACATGTTATATGAAAAAAAAACCTTATCCTTTACATTTTACATGTTGTATAAAAGGAATCTATCTCAGTATAGATGATTTTAGTAAGAAGTAAACACAGGTTATTAGCTTACTTTAAAAAATTCGGCCATTTCAACTTTTAAGGTTTCTTCCACCATTATAACCTCTCCTTTGATCTAAACACACTATATTAAGATGCTAATTTTATGGAAATAATGATAGCCCTTATGTTGGTATTTTATATGATGGTTTTTCTTTTCTTTTTTATTATGTTAAATTGCTTGCCTTTCTTTCAAATAATCTGACTGCAGAAATATAATGTATATTTTTTTTCTCTCTAAAGACAAATAATTGTTTATGATGTTGTTTCAGCCTGTCTTAGATGAAAAGAAAGTGGACGACAATGGAAATGGAGTTATCGCCCGGAATGGAGTAGTCACAAATGGAAACGGTCATCTAATATCTTCAGACTATTCTAACTTGTACACAAAAACATATTCGAGTTGTTATTCAAATGGTATTAATAATGGTTACGTTTCGACAGTGAAAAACACATTAACACAACGTGCAACAAAGAAAAAATAACGAAAGATAAATGTTATAGACAAATTTTTTTCTAATTCTAGAAACATAAATTCTTTTAATAATATTATTCATGAGAAAAAAGATTTTATTTTTCTTAATTGCATAAGAAATGGAAATAGATCTCATGGATTACTATTATTATTAAAATAGTATGGGACTAGTTGGTTCATAGGGAAGGAGTGTGAAGAACACACGTGTGAAAGTTACATACCAGGAGTCGGGAAGTTGTTGTTGTTTTTGTGAGATTAAGAAAGCTACCTTTGCAGAAATGTGTATGGACCATTGTTACTGCTAATTGCTCACATCTCGTGCAGTAGACCGTATTGCATGAAGAAATTTGGATGTTATACATTGCCACTTTTTTTTTTTTTTAATGTTTTTGTTCTTCTCTCATATGATGTTCACCAATTTAGTTATATAGTAATTGGTTGACTTTTGATATGTTTATATTTTTACATAATCTTATTTACAATTACATTTGTGAGGATTTAACTGTGAAATTTTGTACAAATATGTAGATTCCTCCTCCGATTGTAAATGTGTGTTTCAATGAAGTAAGCTATTGTTCATCATAATGGGCTATCGACCAGTGGTTTTCAACCTGGGGTAAGCGTACCTCTGATGATATGTGAAAACATCTTAGAGGTTATGTAAAATTAATATATATAAACTATTTCATGATAAAACGCTGAATAATCAGGGCCAGATTTAGGGCTAGCTGCAAGAGACCTGGATGTAAGGACATGCAATTTTTTATTTTAAATGTAGATAGTAGATGTGTGTAAAATTTTCATTATGCACCAACAATATTAGGAGTACAAATTTGAAGAGAAATTATTCTTAGAGGTGCGAACAAAAAAGGGTGAATACCACTGGCATAGAACACCGCAATTGCTCACTGTGACACACTTGTGTACTTTTGTTTGCAATCACTGCAGAAAATAAGTGATGATGTGGAATAAAATAGCTTTGTTGTTGCTTACTAAGTTTTTAAAGTTCAAAAGTCAATACAAAAAAAGAGTTCAAACAAACTTAAATTTTTTTCTCAGATGTACATTTTCAAAAATTATAATGTTTCTTGTATTAGATCAAATAAGGAAATGTAAAAAAAGCTTATTAAATATTAAGTTTTGTAAGTTTTTAGTTGATTTAATTAATCAACAAATAACATTACATATATTAAAGAAACAATCATACTGCATTTGGAGTCTTGTTTTAGTTTGAAAAGCCTTATTAAATCTAATTATCTAAGGAAATAAAAGACTTATTAAAGAGTGTTGAAAATGTCAGACTGTAGGTGCCATGCTGGAATGTTAAATTAATTTGACACTCCTCTAGTTGATGAATGTGAAAATAGGTACTTGTTCACCCAATTCTTGTTTCCTTTGTTAAATGCAATTTCCTAATATGGTTCAGCTACAGCTAAATACACCAGTGAACATTAAAGACACAAGATAAATAATTAAAAGTAAATATTCAGCTAGTTTGGAATATAATATATGGGGCCAGATATTTAGAGGTAAGGGTGTCAGATCTCGATTCTTTTATACTTTGATACTGGTCTATAAAGCATTAAGAATTAATCTTAATATTATGTATCTCAGTACTTAGATTCTTAACTCTCAATGAAAGTTCTGGCAACTAAGAAAAGGACAAAATTCAAAACAAATAGTAATTGTTTCTCTCATTAGTTTATTTGCTGTTATTTGCTATTTAGGTTCAGTTAACAATCCTATTTGGCGAATTTAAGACTTGTGTTTTTGACAAATGTTTATTATACCTTTTTTAAAAATTATTTATAAATTCCTGACTCAATGAGGCTTTATTTGTAGGAAAATACATGCTTACAATTGTAATTCCTAATTGTTATATTAATTATCTATAATATGCTTCAATACTCAGTAAAGCAGGGTTTTTTTGGTTAAGATTAAAGATGGACTGTTTTTAATTACAATTTACTTTTTTTTTCTTCCTTCTATGAAGTTGAATAACTATGTTTTTATATGAAGTTGGAAGCTGGGAAAAATAATGAAATTATGTTCAAGAATTTAAATTGATGATCAGAATCGAAAAAAACTGGTATCATGACATCTACAGTTAGAAGTAAAGAGGATAACCACATCACTTAGCTGGATAATGCCAGGGGGTGAATTGAAACAAAATCACAAACACATTTGAATATATTTTGTGTCAGTTAACCAAAATTGTTTAAATTTTCTAACCCTATTTTTTTTTAAGTAATTTATAATAATTCCAAATGAGACCGATTTAAATTTTTTCTCACCTAAGCATAAGTAAAGCCAACTTAAACTAGTGTAAATAATTAATTTTAAACCAAAGTGAATAACTTAAGTTTCTTATAAATTGGGAATTAAAAACTGAAACTTGAAACATCAAAGATATTTATATTTTGTATTTAAGAAACATTTATAATTTTACTGTAAATGCAGAACTAGAAGCTATAAGCATACATACAAACTTATTACAAACTAAAAAAAGTGTTTCATAGTTTAATTGTGTAAAGTTTGTTGAGTCACCTGTAAGGGTTTATGATGTAATTAAGTTGTAATGCAGCATGCTGAATATTGGCGAAGTGGTTAGTAATGCAAGCAATAAGGTTATTTTTTTTAATGTGAAGGCAAAGGAATACTGTAGAAAGTGATCTAATTGCGTAGAAAAATATTAAGGTACCATACTTAAATAATAGTAGTTAAAAGACCAAACATTTGAGGTGAATTACTCTTATTAAAATGCTCTACGACAGTGTTTTTTTAAAAATGAAATGCTGCAAAAATACTGTAAAATCTATGATTGAAGTCCACAAGTATTGCACCAAAAATATTAATCTGGTGTTTCTACAGTAATTACAAAAGGTACTTTTTCATATCAAGTTCATCTGCTATCAATGGTTTCCTACTGATAAATCCTATAAATGACATTTCATACTAAACATAGAATCTATCAAATAGTGCCACCCTAGAAAACACAAACAGTGGCATCTATTTATCAGAGCAGAAAGCACTATTAGTGTGGTGGCAGAAATATTTTCTTTCTTGAGGGTCAAAACAATTTTTTTCTTAAATTTCTTTCTAAGAGTTTGGTATTTAAAAAAAAATTGTCTCAAGATTAACTTTATTTAGATTGCTATCACAAATTTAATTTTTCCTATGGTTAAATGTTTTATAGGTTTTTAAGAAAAGTTCAGCTGCATTTGTTCTATTAACTCACATTAACTAGCATGATATTCAAATTACTGATTGGCTAATATTGAGGGATAAAAAATGGGGACAGTAGGATATAAGACCCATGTATATTTACAGTTGATGTAATATTTTTTTGGTTTACTTAAAGCACCCGCCTCGGTCAGTGACAAAGTATCAATCGCTGTCAAGCTACATGGCTCAAATACAATGGTCTGTGTTGTTTCTGGAAATACAAGGGGTGTTCAAAAAGAAACCGAACTTTTGAAATTGCCCCCCAACCGGCAGAGGGAGCACGCTGCGGCTACTGATTGCACGTAGCGGCAGGTTTAGACAACAAACTGCCATTTGCCGCGTTTCGCTCTAACCGTTAATTAGCGAGTTACATCCGCTGAAGTGAGCACGTGCGCAAGCTGTTTGTCGGATTAGTGCTAAAGGGACAATGAAAGAGCTTGAAGAACAACGTGTGTGTGTGAAATTTTGCTACAAACTTGGCAAAACTTTTACAGAGACATTTAAATCGCTTAGCCAAGCATACGGGGAGGACTGTGTGAGTTGAACGCAGTGCTATGAGGGGTTTAAGCGTTTTGAACATGGCAGAATGTCAGTCAGTGACTATCCCAAACCTGGACGATCTTCCACATCAACAGATGACGACCATGTCGAGAAAGTTTGTGTTGTGATTCGTGGAAATCGTCGTTTAACTGTTCGAGAAGTTGCTGACGAAGTGGGAATCAGCGTAGGATCATGCCATCAAATTTAGAGTGACAAACTTGATATGCGTCGTGTCAGTGCAAAACTCGTGCCACGTTTGTTGACAGACGATCAGAAACAGACCCGTGTTGAAATCACCCAGGAACTGCTTGCCAATGACAATGAAAACTTCCTTAAGTACATCATAACAGACGATGAGACGTGGGTTTATGGCTATGATATTTAAACGAAGGTGCAGTCGTCGCAGTGTGTGGGAAAAGGGTCTCCTCGTCCAAAAAAGCACGCATGAGTCGGTCAAAGATCAAGGTGATGTTGGTTGTGTTTTTTGACTTCAAAGGCATTGTCCATCAGGAATTTGTACCACGTAGTCAGATGGTAAACAAGGAAGTCTACCAGGGAATTCTAGCGCGTTTGAGGGATGCTGTGCGCAGGAAGAGGCTTGAGTTGTGGGGAAACCAGACTTGGATGTGTCATCATGACAATGCGCCGGCTCACGCGTCGCTCCTTGTCCACAGCTATCTAGCAAAACATCACACTCCCATAGTGCCCCATCCACCGTATTCTCCGGGCCTAACCCCAGCAGACTTTTTCCTGTTTCCCAAACTTAAAACCACGTTGAAGGGATGTCGTTTCTAAACCATAGAGGAGATTCAGGACAATGCGACAAGAGACCTGCGCGCCATCCCACAAAGTGCGTTACAGGAGGCTTTCCAAAAATGGAAGCAACGTTGGGAACTGTGTATTGCCAGTAGAAGGGACTACTTTGAGGGTGGCAGTGCCTAAAATGTTTTACAATGAGCAATAAAGATGTTATAGCAAAAGTTCGGTTTCTTTTTGAACACCCCTCGTACGTCTGTATACCTCTTGTCTCCTTTTCACCATTAACCTATAACCACCCTTTGACATGTCAATAAGAGGGGAAAGAAAGCTATGAAACTTTTTATCTCAAGTTAAAGAGGTAGCTCTCAAATTTTTTCTATTATGAGCTTATCCAAAAATTAACGTATTTGTTGAAGGAAGTTTAGATCTAGAGCCCATTTTCATCAAGCCTAGTCTCATAGCTTTAAAAACAAGTTGTTGAAAATTAACTATTGTTACATTTTCACACATTTGTTTACATTAATAAAACTCGATATAGGGCTTTTAAGGAAAAACACCCTTTTGTAATCTTTTGACTTAATTTTGCCAATTTTGAAATCGATGTAGAAATAAATATTGTGTTTTAGCTGAATGTTTGTACGGCAACTCCATGCTAACTAAGGTGGCCCCATTAAACCAGTTAAGCCTATATAAATACACACACATATATACATATATACATATATGTATATAAAAACTTAACGAATTAGGAGGTGGTACATTATAATACATTATAATACATTATAAAATCAGTCTTGGCAACAGACAAGTTGAAAAGGAGCCATATCTAGTGATATCACTGTACTAGACTTAATATTATTTGCTTTATACCAAATATATAACGATTGTTGCTTTAATGCCAGTAGTAATTATTAATGTTTTCATATAAGATAACTTAATTTTCTTTTAATTAATTCAGCAGTAAGAAGAGTTGATAAATGGTTAATAGTAGTCACAAAAACAAGGGTTTAGGTTTGAGACAACACTCCCCACATAGTTGATCAAATGAGGCTCAAAAGTGGTGTGAGTAAAATCTAAATTACCAGCCATTAACTTGAGCATCACCACTAATGTATTTCAATAGCGGTCTGCTGGCTACTGTTTACTAACAGGTTTATTATGCGTCCGTGATTAGTCACTGGAAACTCAACTTGCTAGTCGCCGGGTTAAGTCGGTTACAAACTCATCACCATTAGTTTATTGCAGGTTCTTTGTCGTGCCAAATAGTAAATTATTATTATTAATATTTGGCAGTTTGTATTCTTTTCATTGTAAAGATTAATCCAAATTATTATTTGATTACATCTCTTTTAGATCTTTAATAACAACATAGAATCCAATTGAGTCGCTAGACATTATTTTAATAAGTACTCTAGAAGCCAGTAACAAGGTGGTTGCAGCTGCATGGACGATAAGCCAATTGAAATTCTGCCACTCCTGCGTAGCACCGTGTGTGAAACTTAAATTACAACCAGTTACAGAGGACTTTGTGACTTCAGTCACTAACCAGTCATATTACAGTTAAGTAGCTCCCCGGGCAAAATGCCCGTATCTTTACTTTGTCTAACCAAAATTGTTCATCTATCCAATAAAATGTCTATGGCATGGATGAATGTAGCGTGGGAAATGGTTTGTAGTTATTATTCATAGTTTTATTACTACTTAAATGTAGTTAAGCTCATGTTTGATAAAGAAATTATTTAATTCCACTTAAAAACTTTATTTCCAACAGCTAAAGTTTGGTTTTGAAACACATAGTTAATTTTCATGGACAATGTTTCTCCTACTGGGCTTGATTTTTGAATATAGTAGCTATTGTGTTAATAAGTCCACTTGGTAAGTTTAATGGTTTTAATTAAAATTAATCTATTTGATTATAGTTGCCAATTATCTTTGCTAAAAATTCTAAGTATTGATTACAAATCTTTAAATTATATTCACTATTTATGCTTTGATCAATTGGATTGCGCCTGAATTATTTAATAAAAACAAGATTTGTCTGTCCACTTTTAAATATCAAATTATTTGTTTATATTACTGAGAGTTTTGATTCAATTTTTTTCCATATTAAAATTGGATTAAATTATGTAGAGGAAGTATTTTGTGTACAACCTTCACCTTAACAGATTTTATAACTAATACATTAGATAATAATCATGATTTTGAACAGTATCATGGGAACTTATTTTTGTCTTATTATTTGATACATAATAAAAACCAACCCTATTAAAAAAAATTGAAAGCTATGACTTGGAATACTATAAACACATTGTTTCCAGGTTATTAAATTTTTGCTCCAAGTATTATAAACAGATAAAACTAATAAGCACTTAAGAATTGACTTTTTTTGTTTGTGTGTTTTAGGCTGTACTTGAATTATCTATGCAAGTAGTTGTATTTAGGCTTTATGAATTATCAGGAATGTTGATATTATTTTTTTAATGTCCTCAAAGGATGAAAACTGTCCCCTTTTATGTCCTTGGTACAATATCTTGAATGTTAGTTCTGTGTTTTGATATGCTTGAAAGTGCTTCAAGTACACTTTTAAAAGTAAGTCATATTTTGATGCATTTCCATTTATATTTAATTGACTGAATAGTGCTAAGCAAAGTATGAATTTTAAATTCAATGGCATAATTTGCCTGAACTTTTAAAACTTAATTTGTTTTAACATGAATGGTAGGAAATGTCTGTTAGCAGAGGATAATAATGGGGTTGCATGAACCTTTGCATGGAATCTGGTGCTTTATTATGGGGGCAGTCTACTGGAGCGCTGAGAGATGTTGAAGATTTCCTGATATCTTACAATATTTAAGAGGTTTTTTTTTCTTCGAAATATGATTGAGATTAAATGGTTAGAAACAATAGATCCTTCCCCAAAGTAATGTTTTTATAAGGGTCACAACAGAATATTTAAAGAATAGTTTAAGATTGTTTTAGTGGTTTTGAAGTTTAAGAACTGCAGCGGGGAAAGATTTTTCCTATAGTAGCTGGTGCCCTTAATGAGAAAGGCAAGACCAGAATTCCTGGACTATTCAAACATAGCCACACTTCCTAGAAAAAGTGTGTTTGTGATAAACCTGCTTAAAGGTCTTTTACATGACTCAAGATTTGAATGCAATGAAGAATTGAAGTATACACTAAAGTAGTAATGTGTTTGTTTTCTGTCTGTTCAAGTCTGTGTACTACAAATATTGTGAGATTACTTGAGTGTGTTACTATGTTAAAATGTAACGGAAGAGCCTTATAATGTGATCTTGCAACTGATTGGGGGGGAAACATGGGACCAATTATAAGATACACAGTTTATAAAGCTTGTGTATACATGTATAATTTTTATTTAATTTAGAAGATATGTTTAAAAAATCGATGCACCTCAATTTTAATACATTTACTAGTATGTGTCTAACTTTCTGTTGAGGAGGTTTTTTTGTGTGACTAAAATTTAAAAAATATTTAAGGGTTTCATTGAAGATTTATTTGTTTGTAATCTGTAGAAGGCACTTTACCAATTAAATATTTGAAACAAGAGCTTAATCAATATGATACAATTCCAATTTATTGCTTAAGTTAATAAAGTTCGGCTAGTGCTTTTGTTATGTCCATTGAAAAATAACTTCTAAGTGATTTTGGAGTAGAATGTTTAGATAAAACACTAAAACAATAATTCTAAAGACTAGCTTTTAATACCACTACCTTAAAGTTCAGTGAGTTTACTTACTCTCTGAACCTGAAGAAGCATGTTGGTAAGCTATCCCTCCTAGTTTAATAGATCATTTTTAAATACTAAAGAGTTTATGAAAGGATTATTTTTCTGAAGTTAGTGATAAAACTGTCATTGTGATGAAGTAACGCTACTTAGTCCAGATGGGTAACTAGACACAGTGCCCAGACCAAACCCTTCGAAAAACACTGATTTCTGTTGACTATGGGGAGTTTCGAAACTATGGCCAAAGGTTAAAATGAAATTAACATCCTTGCAGCCTGCATTATATTTGTCAATTATATATTTTACTTTACACACATGAAAAAAACACAGAAATACTACTTAAACTATGTGGAATAAGTATCTAATAATAATGCAAAAATTGTTTGTTGCACACACTAAAACCATGAAAATATAAAATTATAGCTTAATATATATAAACATTTCATTGTATTTTTCTTGTGGTCTCACTACTCATTCAGACTAAAAACACTGGTTCTAATTTACTTTAATATGTTGAAAGGAGAGTGGGAAACTATTTAGAAAAAATACCCAAAAGAGATTAAAAATTTATGTTCCCATTATCAGCAGTCTGGTTTATTGCGAGAGTGATGACCAAATCATTCGACCATTGAGGCGATCAAAATTTCATTTTTATGACTAAAAGTGATATAGCCTTTTCAGGTTTACTCATCTTGAAGTAATCCATGGATAAAACATTACTAATGAGTAATGGTTTTTAAATTGAAATGTAGTAAATTAAGAGCAAATATGCATACACTTGTGCTAAAAAAAAATCAAAGTTTAGAAACAATAACATTCTAATGTTATGTCCTTCAAATTGTTTTACATAATTTTAGTAGTGTTTTGTGTTTTTAAATAAAAATAATATACCCTAATAATTTTTTAAATAATTTAGGCTTCTTTTATTTACGCCTTAACTATACAGTGTGTATTAAAATGTTTGCTCTTCGTGTGAAATAGGTTTTACAAGTTTGTTTTGTTAAGATAAATGGTGTGTATCTGTGTGAATGCATTTAAGTGTGTTAGCATACTCACAGTAAAATTTAACTCATTGAAGGAGAGAGAAATCGAAAACAAGGAATCATTTTGTTTCTGAACAAGCTGTGTTTACAATTATCAAGCATGATTTCTTAACACATCTTTTCTTTGAGCACTAATAAGTTTGCATAATCTGGAAGTTTCATCTTAATCTAATTGTCACATGTTTGATCAAATAAATAAGCCCTGTGTGAAATTTTTCTATTACCTATAAAAAAGGATGCATTTGTGTGGCTGTGTGTTTAACTTTGAACTAATAGATGGAATTTAATCAAATTTAGTATAGTGTGTATTTGGAAATAAATAAAAAATAAACTTTTTTTATTTCCCTTACGGCTACCATTCTGGTGGCATTGATTCTCAAACTCCCACATTAATATTATTTTGATAATAGTTGACTGCAAAAAAAATGCATAATTCTTTCAACATTTGAGATGAATTGTGTATGCTATACATCTTTAATGAGCATAATTTATTTACAAACAGGTAAATATAATTATTTTCTCAAAGAGCCCTTTCCACTATTAGAAACTGAAATATATCTCCACCTCGCTCCAAAGTTAAGCGTGTGTTTAAAAAATATGTACTTTAATAGGTTTTTTTCCCAACAAAATGCACAATTTTTAGCTATGTCATTTAGCAGCTTAGAGAAAACCTTTATCTTCCCTAAGCAGTGTGCGGTAATATTGGCTAGGATGACAAGTAAATAATGTTCACAGACAGACATAACAGTTTCACTTCTGCAGACCATCCAGGGGTTTTGTGCGACTATCTAAAAGGGATATACTGTAAACGCAATGTGTTACCACTAAAGCAAATATAAACAAGAACAAACAAATCATTAGTAAATTAACAGAACGCTGAATATCTGTAGAGATACATTAGCATGTTTTACTAATACATGGGAGGACTGGATTAAAATCCTGGATAGGTACACTAGACATATTTTTTTCATAATTTATTTTGAATGGTATTACCATAGTGATAAATAAGCAGTGCTTTACTATATCCACCAATTTGATTCACAAATGAACACATACCTGCTTCAGTCCTATGGCATCACTCGTGTTGGACTAGACTGCCAGTGAAAGGGAGATTGTGGTTCAAATCACTGTAAAATGTTCTGAGGGGGGTATTCAAAAATGGTTTTCTACTCTTCCTCCACACAAATGTTGGTACAATTACTCTAAATTCAACCTACCTCACCCCTAGCTCATTAGCATAATTAGTAAGTATGTGTACAACCCAAACCACTAGTAAGACGTGGTGGTTAAAAGAAAAAAAAAAGAAACGTCTAACTATGCAAATATTATAATCAATAGAAATACTTTAGTTGATGAACAGAGGTTCAGAATAATTTTATAGTCTGAATATTCAATTTTAATATTCTAGTGCTGGATTGGAAAAAAGTTCGGGTTTCTTCAGTGAATATCTCATGAGCATATATTTTCTAGTGTATTGTTCTGGTAACATCTGAATAGTTAAAGTAAAACTTGGGTTCACTTAGCGAACTAGAAATCAAGGTTCAAATTTGTCAGGTGTATGAAGGGGGGTTTATCCACAATTGTTTCCCCACTCAACCTCCATGCAAATGTGGTTACACTAACTCTGAATATAACCTTTCCAATCCCTGAAACCATAAGTGTATAACCTGGATGGTTACTAAGCGTCGATGCTAGAAAAACGATTAAAATGAATGGCGTGTTAAATTACATTAGCACTGCTAAACAATCTCAAAAGTTCATCAGCTATCAACAGGCTATTTTAAATATTAATTTATATAGTTTGTCATACATGATGAAATAAGATAACTTTACTACACATAATTGTTTGGATTAATACTCATTGAAATTTAAAGACGATAAGATGTAATCAAAAAGGTCAAAATAAACAATGAAAATTGGTCTTCTTGGCTTAAAGACTGGGATGATATATTTTAACGTAGTTTTTAATTATCAGTGTAGTATGCTACTATTTGTGTGCATTATAAGTTTTTAAATCGGTTTCAAATTAATATTTTATCATATTAAATGTGAAAACAAAGCTCCTCTGCTGAACCACCCCATTAATTTAGTGTGTGTTTATTTCCCACAAACTATGCCTAGCCAAGAAACTTATGCATAGTACCCATAAAGGTCTACAGCTTGCTCTATGTTAGAACATTTTAAATCATCTTAATATAAACAAGTCAAACTAATGTTTTATTGTTAACATCATTTTTTGCTCTTTTAAGTGTAAAGTTGAATATACTGGGTGTCAGGTAATTTGTGGACACAGACAGTATCACACAATTATGTGAGCAAGTTTAAGTATAAAATACTCTAGGGTTAAAATGTGTTAGCCCCTTATGTTTCAACGAAAACAATAATAAAGTACACTAAAAAATACTCTAATCCTAGACACATGTTACATTAGCTGCAATAATGCTGAATCTTCACAAGAATTGTTTGAAGTTTGCTCCGCACATAACATTGCATTGCTCCGCATGTTGGAGTCTGCTTGCATGCAGCATAGCATGGAGACGTCAAACATCATAGCAGCCACGTGTAATCATGCCACAATGTTCTAAGGCAAGTGAGATGGGTCGTCGGGTGGTGATCCAGTGATTTTAGGTTTCTCAACAGGAAGTACGTAATCCACTGGTGTGAGGTCTGATGACCTATCTGGCCGTTCTATGGTCAATTCCCATGTAGGGATGGGTGTCAGGTAACAGATAGTGAGATGGGGCACCACCACACTGAAACCAGTGTCGTACATGCAGTGGGATATCCTCAAGCAGTGCAAATAATACTGAATGAATGTGAATTCATTCGATCTGGCAGCGAATAAGGAGCCACAATTGTATCCTTGGCAATACTGGTTAATACGTTGACGCTGAATTGCTGTTGATACGTATAAACTTGATGGGCAATCAGGTTATTGGGTGCCCACAGGTGATAGTTGTGGAAGTTCATCACACCCTTGCATGTAAAGCATGATTCGTTGTTCCACAATATGGGACCAATGGAATCTTGATCCACCTCCAAATGAAGGCACAGGCAGAAATGTACACAGCAAGGAAGTCAACTGGGAGTAGAAACTGCATGGCGGCATTATGAAATGGGTGGTAGCCCTCATAATTCAGAACCTGATGTACTACTAATATTGACATATTCAATGCCATGTGTCTGTTGGACAGCAGTTAGTACAGTATCTACCAAATCATGTCTGCACATAGTGTTGTCTTGTATCCATGCATTGTGCTGGTCCCATTTGACCAGTACAGCCTGTGAAACACATTCACCTTCAGGTGCCATTTGTTGCGATAGTCATCGGCGTACAAATGTGTCACGAGTCCAGCTCTGCTGTTTGATGCACCAATAGCCATTGCCATGTCCCAGTAATCTCTGTGAGTGCACTCCATGGCCTGTATCATCCTACTGTGCTCCACTCTTTGCTATGCCGCAGATCCAATGCAACGTAAGGCGTACTGTTGACACATTACCTCACTCTTCCTATATGGAAATAGCACATTTATAAACACTGTTTCCAGTACTTTCATGTCATTTTCCTCATAACATAACGGCCTTACATACTTTTACCCAAGAATATTTTACACTTAGATTTTCTCACATAATTGTGTGGTATTTGTTCATATCTGTTAATTACTCGACTCTGTATACTGTCTCAAAATGTGTTGAATATTATGCAGACTTCTCCGTTTTTGTTTTCCAGAAAAATTAAGAAAACGCCCACATTTTTTCTTGGCAGCAAACAAACAGGATACATTTTGTTTTTATATTTTCTAATTAAGACCATTTTAAAATGTGTTTGACATACCTGTAGAAAAAAGAAAGTGATAATAAATCTTATGGTTATCAAGAATATTGCTGTAGTGTTTTTGTGCTATAAAATTGTTAAAAACTGTTATAAGTGAACAATCTATTAACTTTTTATTTATATTTCTTGAGCCACCACAATTTTGCATATTTCAGTTTGTTTCACATTCTGTACTAACATTTTAATTCAAACAATTTGCGAGAAAATTGGTTAATTGAAAACCTTATGGTTGTTAAGAGCCTAGATTACTTTTAGAGAGGTTCATTGGTCTTAAAAAAAGCTACTAAAACACAATCTCCAACATTAATTTTCTTAATGCTTTCACTATCATAAATATGTTTATAAAGTGAAGAGTAAATGGTGGTAGTTGAAGCTTCCAGTCAAATGCTTTTTTTTTTAAATGTATGTTTAATATTTTCAGGACCGATGAATTTCTCAAAGGGTTAGGGTGGTTACTATAAACCATTTATATATTCATAGGGACCAGAGCAGTCACTCATATATTTAACATTGTTTTAAAAAAAAAGGATTTGGTGCTCTTAAATGAAGACCATGTTGTATAATTTTGTTATGTCACAGGCCACAAAAGAGTCAATTGCAATCAACAATGCCCTGCTACAGTAAAAATATGGTTATGTAAGGATATAATAGTATTAGTTAATACTAGGGCTTCTGATTTTTGCCGATTTTAAATTTTCTTGGAGTCTGGAAGAATCTTGGGGTACTTTGGGTGAAACCTGGGAATTTTTTTAATTTATTTTAATCATGATTGAAAGGTGAAGAAAATTATAAATTTTAGAATTAAAAAATAACATGATTTATTTACTTAGCTATGTTTTATTCTAAAATGTAATAGACTAACAAAATGATACAATTGTTATATTTTATTTTTAACTTCTGGATAATTCTGTAATCTTAAAAATAAATTTTATAGTTACTCTTTATTTTTCAAAACATTTAACTGTTTAGGAAGATTAAATAATTTATAGCTTTATCTGAAAGTCTTTTACAAAATTTCCAGTTCTTCAAAAATCTTCTAATTTTACATCAAAGTAGGTTTATTGTTAATATTGATTCAAAAAGAACATCCAAATTGGCAGGCCGCTTCCAGGTGGCTTAGCAAATTTCAAATTCTTTCTTTGAGAGTTTAACTTAATTTGATTATTTCAGTTTCTTCCTCTCCTTCATTATCTTTGTTTGACATATATTTTAGTGACTAGATGTTTCTGGATAATCTGTTCATTAATTCTTATGTGAAGGAATATATAATATATTTTATGAACAGAAAGGAAAATTTTCTTGTTATTGTTTCTGCATTTTGAAAGTACTTTTCTTCATCTACCCTGATAGGTGGCAATCTTCCCTTGAATAATCCACTATGGTATAGCTTATAAGATAGGGTAACAGTGTAATCAGTCAAGGTAAGAATGCTACCCTTTAGGGTAAATAAGTAGCATTTAGAGAAAAAAACATGAGCAACTATGTGCATATTGTTAATCTATTTAACTATACCATTTTTATTACTGTTTTCCCTTTCTGAAATTTCCTGGGGCTTGATAGAAATAAACCTGGAATTCCTGAAACAGAAGCCCTAGTTATTATCCACTTGGTAAAACCTTAAAAGGTTATGGATATTTAAAACACATAATTAGAACTTAAGGAAATTTTGATGGATAGCTTACCAAATACTATATCGTACATTTGAGTGTTTAGGGTTCCAATAAAAGTTTTATCTTAAACTAAGGTTATTTTGCTAGGAGTTAACAATCTAATGATTGTAAATCAGTAAAAATCTTCCTGATAACCAAGGATTGTAGGTTATCTAAAATGAAGAGCTAATGCAAGCTATTTATTTCCAAAATAAAATAAAAATCTGTGTGAAAAACATATTTTTTTAGTTTAATTCAATTTTACAAACAAAATTTTTAGTCACATGCCAAGGGATGAATAGCAAAATGAAAACTTAATTTAAGCTTTGAAAAATTAATGAATTTTTAAACTCTCCAAAGCTTTTCAACCCTGTTATTAAACCTGGCTCATAGCCTTTTATAACACTGTATATCAATTTACTGTGAATATTATGTAATTGCAAGCACGAGTCTTTGCTCACTAATAAGAGTATTTCACACAACTCCATCTCACATTTAACACTTTTTTTTTTCATGTGGATCTAAAATTCATTTTTAAAATATTTTCATGGTATTGTGACAATTTATTTTTTTAATCTATGTTTGTATTAAATGTAAGCTTAAACAATTTTGGTGTTCTCTTTTCTACAATCACATTTCTAATGAAAAGAAAGCTTATGTAAAATTGTATGTATGCATGCAGCATTTGTGTGTTTACCTATCAAGATATTTTTGTACATATTTGGGTTGAAAAACCTTTTGTTTTTCAAAAATAAAATAAAAAACAATCACTATTTACAGTTGTTGTTTCCTTTACTAAATAAACTTAATTTAAATATGATTTTGTTGGATTCAATTTACTGCTGTAAAAAATAATATATTTATTACATATACATTTTGTTAAATATTTTCTTAAAAATCTTGTTGTTCTAGTGGCAAAAATTAATCACATCATAAATTGATTTGAAAAAATATATGTATTGCAGGTGCAGAGTTTTGATCTTGTTAACAAATCGAATAAAACCCTTAAAAGTGAGATTATGAAATTGACTCTGCTACCTGCTATCTACATTTTCTTTCACACTCCCTACCAAAATTAATTCTAAGCTGAAGGAATCAATAGAAAAATTTGAACTATCCAAAAATTCAAATCAAGTAAGTTTTTATTTGGGCTAGAAAAATAACTTCAAATATCAATTCAGTGAAGCAAAATACAATAGTGTACACACATAATTTTATTCTTAGATTTATCATAGCAATATGTATAGTACAGAATACTGTATTTACATTTTTTTAAAGCTATAAGTTTTTGATTATTTTTTTTTAGTTAATACTTTGAGTTTATTCAGCACCGGGAGAATAAAGAGGCTTACATTATGTTGTCCCTCAACAAACCATCTCAAGTATTCAATGTGGTCAATGGCCTGTGTAGATGTTAGGATCGGCTTCTCTGAAAGTTCCGTCTGTTCCCTTTCTTCATCTGAAGATGCACTTTCATTTCTAATGTTTATAACATCTGCCAGTTCACCACAAATTGATAAATTCTTGTTAAGTTCACACAATCCTCATAAGGAACACCATCGTCATGTCCAACATCTTCCCAGTTGTCCACAGCAGGTACTATCTACTGATCAGCATAATTTGGTTATTCACCTTTATTATGGCAGAAACCTCCGTTTCTAAGGCAGTTGGCAATAGTGTTTTGTGTCACTTGGTCCCATGCACTGTTACACATTCGGACAGCTTAAAGAATGTCAATTTTAAATTTGCCACTCTTATAAATGTAAGCACCGAAAGAATGTTCTGGATCACAATGTGTCAGTAGAAGTGCTTGAAATGTGTTTATTACTCCTTTATCTATAGGTTGAACTACTCACATCATATTTGGAGGGGAGAACACAACCTTTACAATTTCCATTAGAGTATTGGTGTTGGTGGAGTTGTCAACAAGCAATATGATTGTTCGGTTTTGTTTGCAAATTGTAGTGCCCCTGCGGCCTGCACGCAGTGAGCCTTCGATCCGCGCAGCAACAGTCAAGTAGTAAACGTGTTGCCTACACAAGTTTTCAGGCTGTTTTTTGTTGTTGTTGTTTTTTCATCATTGAGGTAATTTTACTTATAACTAAACAAAATAATTTCGAATTACATGTACATTTTTTTAACATTGTTTTTAAAAAAAAGTTAGAAAGACCAAAGGAAAAGTTCAAATCAAATGCAAATTTGAATTATAGACGTTCAAATTATTTAAGTTTGACTGTATTATAACTGCAATACTTTAGTGGCTGGTACCCGCCTCAGTGGCGTACTTGGCTAACGCGCTAGTCGTGTTGAGCTTGACTGCTGAGGACGGGGAGATTGAGGTTCGAATCTCGGTCGGATGAACTGAGTTTTTTTCCTATATGGTTTTCCACTCTCCCTCCACGCAAATGCGGGTTCACTTCCTTTAATTCAACCTTCCCAATTCCTAATCCATTAGCGTAATTAGTACTTAAAGCGTATAACCCGAGCGGATAGTAAGACGCAGTGCTAAATAATAAATAATATAGTGGCTGGTGGCTGTCATAGCTGTTTCAATGTGATATGACCTTAAATAATGCAGGTTATAAATATTTTGTAGTACAAACAAGAAAGATCACATCAAATATTTATTTATTATGAACAACAAAATCAATAAATACACATTCAAACAAATCCCAATTAATAACACCTTAAAATAACAAATATTATTATTAATTTAAAATCTAAGGCTAAGTTATACAAATGATGACAAAGAACATGTGACAAAGCAATTTGTATAATAAGGATAGGTAGATATTCAAAGCTTGTAGAAAACTTTGTAGGCTAGCAAATTCTTAAGTAATAGGCCAATGTTGATAATTTAATATGTTGACAGTTTCTATGATAGCAAATTGTTACTTAAACAAATAGAAAAATACCCATGGCATTCGTTTTTATAATGTTTTGGTTTCTTTGATTTGCTGTGATTATTTTTAGTCTAGATAATAGTATTTAAACTTCAAACATTAAATAATTTTAGGGTTATTTGGAATCCATGCTAAATCATGATTTAAGTTAGGTAAGTGTGTTGGTTATCCCTCCAACCATACAGTAATTTGTAATCTTTTAGAAAAATTGACTCCGGAGTCAAAATCATGTCTAAAAAAACAAAATATTTTATAAATTAGGTTTCAACAAAGTTCAAAGTTTCTTTAATATCAATATCTTTTTTAATTTAGATATTTTGCCAAAATGGATGGTTTTTAGATGAGGGAAAATATTTTATCCCGATTTAAATTATTTGGTTTTATATTGTCATTCCGATATTTGGGATAAAAGGGCGTTGTGTTTGATACTTTCATGGCACGATAAGTTTAAATTATTTGGGGAACCATAGCTACGATATAGTGGGTTTGCTGAGCAAAATAAATATATTTTTTATTAAGTGTCCCAAGGGAAAACTGTATTTTGGAAAATTTGATGGAAACTTATTTTTAAATATATTTTTATTTAACAGTATCAGTAAGGCATCATTAGTGGTAGTAGGCCAGTGTTGATAAATGTAGCTAAAATATTTATGTTACGTTTTGGACCCCAAACAAGACTACCTTTTTTGATGGTTCAATGGAATATAAAAAAAAACTTGTGGTGGTGGCCTATGCAGTGGCGGCGGAACCTCCCCCACCCCAATACATTTCAAATCCTCTGGTATTATTGAATATGAAGCTGAAATATGGCCTTAAATCAAACTCCAACTGAAGCTGCATTGAATTTCCAAAAGTTTGTTGGAGAGGACCACCTCAGATAGTTTATAGACGCATCAGTAATTTATATTTATATCAGGCAAGGAGCACAATAAATAGCGTCTAGGGCCTTCCCAATTTAAAAAAATTCTAGGGGAGGACCCTTCCAAATAGCTTCTAGATGCATGTATTCTGGAGAATTTCTTAAGTGGAGAGCACAAATTGTTTTTGAAAGCATTCAATTTTCATATACTTGTCAGTGGAAGACCACTTTAAATATCATACTGAGGCATCTAATTGTTGGAAATAATCAAGATGAGGATCACTTTAAATATCTTCTAGGGGCATCCAAATTTCAGGGGGTGGGGGGGGAGAGGTGGGGCATCATAAAATGGTAATTTATATAGTTATGTAATTTTTCTAAAAACTCAAGGTGAGGACTATTCAAAATAGCTTATATAAGCAACCAATCTAAAATATTTGCTAAAAGGAAGAAGAGTACTCCAAATAGCTTGTAAAAAAATTCAATTTTTAAGAATCAGGGGGATCACTTTAAACAGGTTTTAGGAACATGCAATTTTCAAACATTTATTGGGGAGAGTGGGGTTGAGTGGTTGGAAGGTAAGTCTTTAAAAATACTTTTTTTTTAACTTGTGCTTCCTCCCTAAACAAGGTTCTGCCGACACTGGGCCTATGTATGTAGGTATTGTTCAAACAATATAAGATACTGAAACAGAATTTAAGTATTATTATTTTTATTAAATTTTCCTGAGCCATCTTGAATATGTATAATTTTATTTTTACTTTATTTCAGTCAATTACCATAGGAATATAAAATTTTCTGTTATTAAAATTATCTATTATTATTATGTATGTTCACTGTTTTTCCAACTCTTGCAATATTTGGTCTGTGACATCTGGAGGATTTTTCTTGTAACGTACGGCAGCATCAATAGCTTCAGAGAACAGCTGCCAAACAAAGCCGTGTTTAGAACCCTCAGTTTTAACAATACAGCTCAAATGATTTAAACAATAACTTGTAAGTTGTAACCCCTGCAACCATGAGCAATGCACAACTCAAATTTTTAAACTGTTTTTTAGTTATCGAGTTATACATTAACTAAAGATAGCCCGCTTTGGTGGCCACATAGTCTTAAATACACTATTCTTGCAATAGACTAGGTTGCCGATGATGGGGAGATCATGGTTCGTTCCCAGTCAGGCGTACTAAATGTTTTCCCGCTCTCCACAGAAATGCAGGTACTCTTCCTCTAAATTCAACCTTCCTAATCCATAACCCATTAATGTAATTAGTATGTATGTGAATAACCTGAACAGGTAGCAAGAAGCGGTGCTGGATGAGAGACAAATCAAAATGCACCAAACCAAAGGTTTAGGATTCAAGTCCAATGTCCAGGTTATCATTTTTCATTTAATCGAATAAATATTTGTTTCCCACCACATATAATTTACATAAACAACAATAAAATACCTACTACAAACATATTAAGGCTTCTGAATTTTGTTTGAGTAGTCTTTTTGAAATTTTGTTGAAGTTTAAAAAAAAAACATATTTGTGGAATAAAATTGTTTATTACCTTTACAACGTTGGTTCCATCAGAGGCCGAAACGAAATAAAATGGAACATCATACTTGACTGGGAATCCAAAAGATTTTTTGGTTACATCCATGTTTTCTAATAAAAGATATAATTATATTATTATGTATAGTTATCAAATACATAAATAACAAGTGCACAAATCATATATATAACCTGAATGGGTAATAAAAAAATGGGTGATAAAAAAAAGCTGTGAATAGGCCAAAGCATTTATGACAAGCTCCTCGAAATTCTGTCCAGGTTTATGAGTGGCAAATGAGGTTAGTTGATGTATATTCTTATGAGAACAGGTAGGTGTATGTTTTTCGGCAAACTTGGTTATTTAACTAAACTTTTAAGAAGATAACAAAAGTTGTTAGTGTTAGCTTTGTACAGCCAACAGTTCAAGCTTTTAGGGTTCAGATTCTTGTTAGGGTTGCAAAGTCAAGTTTATTGCACTATGCCTTTCTGTTTAGTGATGCAGATACTTGATATTGAAAAAATAGCAATGGCTTCTAGAAACAACTATGAAAAGAACAAATTTAAAAATCTTTCTATATCAGAAATAGCACTAAATAATACTAGTGTGCAAAACAAATTAATCCAACACAGCATGTGTTTGAATATTAACACACACTTAAATAAATATGATACTAAACTCTATCCACAGTAATAGCGGTGATAAGTGACAGCTATAGGAAAAGTTACCATATGAGTTGCAAGACTATATTGAGTTGATACTTTTGAAAGTCAAAACTTATTCAACAAACAAATCGTTTTTAATTTTGGATTTTCTTTTAACCAGTTTTACATTATTTAACCCAAACTTATGAAAATAACCGTTTGGGTGTTTCTTTTATGTGTCTTTGGTTCAATTAAACATCTTTTCAAATGAAAGATTCTAAAATAATGCTCCCTGTTCATAAATTAACATACCCATAAAATGCGGTGAATAGGGTAATAGGAGTGAAAGGGGGCACAAATAAGAAAAAAATCATTCTTGTGAAGGGAAATTATGTTTTCTTAAAACATGACTCCATCTAATAGACCATAAAATGAGCAATGGCATTTTGATTTGTTGGCTTGGTAAACCCGTCAATCAGCTGATATTTTCGCACCATTTTAGGATATCTATAAAACTTTGTTTGCTGAACGAATCACAGTGGTTGAAATTGTGTTGTTTTTGCATCATTTAACTTTCTCGTGTCTATTAAGTTGTTTTACAAGTTATTGATAATATTGTTTAATTGAACAACAAGTTATTTATATTTTAAGATAAGTATTAATCTCTAACCTAAAATCTGGGGTTAGTAGGGACAGTGGGATGAAACCACATATGAGACCCTCATTCAAAAATCGATTTATCAGTGGACCCAAATGTTGTGGAAAAGGCAGTTCAGGCTGATAAATGCGGAATGTCAATACATGCAGCAGCCAAAAAATTTTAAATATCGAAGCCCGCCTTGCATTGATATGTAGTCAATACAACTAGAGGTGTTATGGCTATAAAGAAAAAAGGCAGACAAACATGTTTATCTTATGATTTTGAAGATGAAATGGTGCAGTGCATGTTGATGTGTTGTGATTGGGGTTACCCATTGAGTACATTCGATATCCTATGTTTTGTGAAATATCACTTTGGACAGAGAGGGCACGAGAATGGCTTAATTCAAAGACAATATGCCAGGTATAGATTGGGCTCTTTCATTTATTTCTAGACACAAAGCTTGCCTCTTCCAGAGATTGTGTCAGAATGTGAAGCGTAGCAGGTACAAGTGGTGGCAGTTCTGAACCCATCAAATATAAGAAGGGGAAAACATCGATTTGTGATGAGTTTTGGTTCAGTCTTAGGTTGTAATATGTAAAAAAAAATTACTTAAATTAAAAAAAAATATTCTGTTAAAAGATTAAAAGTGTCCCTGTTAACCCCAATAGACACTGGGATAGGGACATTAAGCTAAAATAAGTTGCATGTCCCTATTGACCCCAAAATTGGGATGAATAAGGACACATCTCAAATAATTTTTAAATAAAGTCACAGTAATATAACAGTTTTTTTATATGGAAAATATAAACATAAACAGTTTGTGGTAATGATAAAATTTATTGGGCTAATATAAACTAATTGGTTTAAAAGTACAAAGGTAAAAACTAGAAAAAATGTCCCTATTCACCCCATGTTTCGGTAGTTTGTTGTTTCAATTAGTTACAAAAACGCCAAATATATAGTAATTCTTAGGAAAGTATTGTTAGAATTGTTTGATAATATAGTATTACTAGGCAAATTATCATCATGTCTGAACAGGTTGAAATTAGTCACTTTCAGTCAATGTTTGCGATAACCTTCTGCTAGCCATTACCACCTCTCCTACCGTAGAAAGGGTACCTACAGTTATATATGAAACTGAAATTTAAAGGCTGGATTTGCCATTCTCAAGCACAACCACCTGGCAAATAAGCATGAAAAATAAATGGTTGCATGGTTGAGTATGAAAAACAATGAAGCTGAGTGGGCTATTAGTGTGAATAGAACAATAGTTGATTTTCTTGCAAAGCATGGTGATTTTTTTTCAAGAAATGACATATGTTGTAATAACCTGAGTGGCACAGTAGTGCAGTCCCGAGCACACTACTGTGGCACCTAGTCGGGTCTTCTATTGACAAGATCTGAGTTTCAGAGAGGTGTGTTAGGGTAACTATTCCTAAATGGTTTCCCACTTTCCTCACAAACTCTGGTATTTCATCTCAATTATACCTTGCTCATCCCAACCCTCTAGTGTAATTAAATGAAAATAGCTTGGAAAATTATAAAAACAAGTGTATTTTTAAAAATTCCTTCACTTATTTGAGGTATTTAACATACACTTTCTGAACAGACTGATTATATCAGCACACGAAAATTTCTATGAGCGAGAGTGAAAGGGCCTATCAATTTTGCAGGGAAAGGTATTTTCACATACCTTTCAAGGTTCTTTGAAATGTCAGAATTGATAGTGGACCAATGGATTTACTTCTCCTTTGGAGGAAGTTGTGCTCCGGATTTATTTCACTCGGGAAAAATTTGTTGTCCTCAGCTAGGTTTGAACTCATAAACATCGGGTCCTGAGGAGAGCACTTTACCCCAAGACCACCGAGGTCGACAATAAAACAAGGACTTTGCAAATTTAACAAGATGTGAGAAGGGAGATTAAGAAGAGTTTTCCAATGAGTAACCCTTAATATGAAAGTTTTGTAAACACACCAAGCGAATGTAACAGTAGGATTCTAGTATGAAGAATCTTATCTGACAGCTAGAAAAGTTACTAGATCTACTTACACGTCAGGTCATGTGACGTGCAGCTGTTGCATTCAATAGATATTATCTAGACCTATGAAATTATTTCTCACCACCACCAACCTCACCACCACCAACATCACCATCATCCCCACCAACAGTGTGGCCAGTTGAGTTTAGTAAAATGCCATCTTCCACTATCCTTTATCCTTTAATCACTTCCAATCTTTTCTGATCACTTGCACACTTACTGTTATCTGCTCCTCCCATATCTTTTTTTTTGTCTCCTTTGCAATATTTTTTCAACATACTTCATCTCTAGCATTCTCTTTGATATTCTCTCCGTTTAAAAGTTATATTTCAAATATAGTCCGATATTATCAATGGCAATCCCCTAACAGCTGGTTTTGAATCTTGGAAGAGTGCACCAGGAATTGGTTTTCCCATTCCCTAGATGTACTGAGTTTGGAAAAGAAGGACATACCAAGGAGAATTATGGAAATGTATGTAGGAAAAAGACCGCAAGAGAGACCAAGCAAGAGATGGGAGAAGGATAGAGGAAGATGGAGGCACTTTACTAAACTTACCCAGAAACAGGCTGGAAACAGCTGCTATGATGATGATGATGATGATGATCTGATATAAAGAAGTAATTCCGTGATACAGTGCTACGTTGTGGTGTAAATAAATTTCTAAAAGCACTAGGCCTAGCTAGTGAGAAAATAACCCACTATATATCTTTATAAAAGTATTTCAACTAGTTACGATATTGGTGCATTGAAATAATGCTAGCTTGAAGCATTTGGAAAAGGTTAGTATCCTCTTTAGCTCAATGAGAGCTTGTATCTGTGAGTGTGTGCTGGTGTCACCTAATGGCAAATGTGATACATCTATACACTTTTCAAGAAGGGTCATGTAAGACCATAAGTGTGAAAGTGAGCAGTACTTTAATGTGGCTTACAAGCATTGGATCATTCTGAAGTGTGTGTAGTTTGAGTTGCAGTGTACCATTTAAGTTGGCATCACTTTACCATCTATCTTGTTGGCTGCGCAAAAAACAGGGATATGTTCCCGGTACCTCCGCAGCTCCTCGTACCACGTGGTGAGGTTCTTGTAAGTGACCTTGCGGGTGGCGTCAAACACCAGAATACACGCATGAGCCTGGTGGTAGTATGAGGGATGGAGAGAGTTGAAAAGCTCCTGCCCTGCCGTGTCCCACAGATCTGGTGACAAAGAAACTCAACAACATGGATTTCAACTCAAAGCGGGTCGAATAGACTCTTTTATTTTACTTATGAATCTTGAATTTGGATCTTGGAGAACCTGGAAATTGCCCACAATGGTATTTTTTACGCTTCAATTATGATTTTGTTTACATTAATTATTTTGTTGGTGTAGAAAATAGATATCTAAATTAAATTATAACATTTTAGTTATAATGTGAATAAATATTCTGTTAAGTGATAAATTAATAGTCTGGGGGTTTTGTCAGTTAGATTTTCCCTATAACTAAAGTCAACGAAAATAATTATGTTGAGTACATTTTCTCCCTGTTAAGTTTTTATTTTTCCTTCTAGAACCGAATGAAAATATTTATCAAATCCTAGTTTCACTATAACAAATGTAAGTGGCATCAATGTGGTGGTGTGGTGGATATTAATATGTTTTTATTGCTGCGTCTTTAGGTTACAATGCATTATATGATAATTAATGGGTTAGGTATGAGATAGGAAGTTAGAGGTAGTCTACACACATTTGCATGAAAGGAGAATGGGAAACCAATTATTCCCCCCTCCTCCATTCTTTTCAATAGACCGGTATTCAAACACCAATCTCCCCATTATCAGAAGGCTAGTCTAATGCAAGAGTGACACCTTAGGGCTTAGACGATTTGACCACTGAACTGGAGAGGTTTTGTTGATACCTTCTGCAATAAATAATGAAAAATCATTGTGCAAAAAAGGAGAATATATGCTAATAGTTTGAAACCAAAAGTAGACTATGTTAAAGATTATGGCATTTCAAGATAAACAATAAACTAACTAAATAATAAACTAGCTGAATTATCAGCTCCAAATGAGGCGAGTAAAACATAATATTTGTGAACTTCAACTAGGCCTGTTTAGTAAAAATTCATATATTTAAAGTTTTATTTCATCTTAGCATAGTGTATCAATGTTATGTTTATTAAAATAAAATATGCATACACACTTTTAATACGATTGTTTTGGTTTCATTGTTGGATATAGTACCCAAGTCATTCAGTCTATTACAAGCCTTATGCTTTAGACAGTGTGGCCTTTACCTTGTATTTTGTTACATGTTTTAGTTTATTTATATCTCTACTCTCACTGACCAATAATTCCATCCACCCAGAACCCATCAGAGTTGAACTGTCTTGTGATTGGTTGTTATATTGACTCAGTGTCTGGTCCAATCGATACTGATGGATAGGTCAAAAAAAAACTCTATGGCATGATCCTGCGATCGATCTATATTGACTGGGGAGCCGCCTTTGTTAGGGATGATAGTGCTAACATTTGTAGATAAAGGAGGGTGTCATGTAATCAGCACAACGAACCCTCCTGACATTAATCTCAGTTTTCTAGATCAGGGTGGCTACCTATTAATTCCAGTAGCTTCTGTCTTCACAAGGCTGAGTTTGACCCAGTTCCAGACTCGCTGCTTCACAGAAAACCTAGAAGTGAAGGGGATCAAACCCGGAATCTCTAAATCTGTAGCAAGGAATTTCTGAGCACTAGATTACAAAGACGGTCAGATAGATCAAACACCAGCCACAAAAGACTTCCAAAAATAAATTCAGATTTAACCTTTATAATACAAATCTATAAAATATAATTAAAGCCTTACCAACAACAACAGCATCACCGTCCACAACAGTATTATAACGAAACAGGTTCAAGGCAAAAGTAGACAATTGTTGAGGTTTATATCCATCCAAGAGAAACCTCTCGATCAACCTAGGCGAAAAAGCAACTATGAAACGTCAGTAAGTAAACATCAGTGTTTCCCAAACTTTCCCCAGTAGCCTACTCTTTTATGAATCATGGCCTAGTTAATGTACCCCTTTTAACTCATAATTAAAGAAAATTAATTTGCTTTCTATATTGTAAAGAATAAATGATCATTCTAAAGCTGAAAAAAGCTGTGACAAGAAAAGACTTATAAAGATCCATGACACCACCTCAAAATGTGTGTTAATTCCTTTATCAGACTTAATATAATCTAAAACTATTTAGAGCCTAATGATTAATATAACTTTATGGTACCTGCCTCGGTGGCATAGTTGGCTAACGCGCTTGTCGTGTTGAAGCTCGACTGCTGAGGACGGGGAGATTGAGGTTCGAATCTCGGTCGGCTGAACTGTTTTTTTTCCCTTCCTAAATGGTTTTCCACTCTCCCTCCACGCAAATGCGGGTTCACTTCCTCTAATTAAACCTTCCCAATTCCTAATCCATTAGAGTAATCAGTATTTAAAGCGTATAGCCCGAACGGGTAGTAAGACGTGGTGCTAGATAAAAAAAAACTTTATGGTGCATTGCTTACAACTGGGGATCCGTGGACCACAGTTGAGGAAACAATGGTATACATCAGTATTCCTTAATTAAATTTAGTCACGAAACCCTTTTATATTTTGTACTGCATTATGGAACCTCTTAAATATTTTTAGCGCAACACACAGGGAAAAAATGTGCCATAGGCAAAACATTTTCTTAGTTCAAGGTCAAACACCTTTAAATTCAAAGTTACATTCTTCAAGAATTATGGTATTAGATGTTTGTTTATTATTATTAATATAAAAAATACAGAAAATATCAACATACATTTTAATGAGCAGAGTGTAATATTTTCTTTTTATGGCAAATTATTCTTATATCCAGTTTTATTGTTGACAATTGTATCACATGTCTGGAGCTGCATCAAGTTGGGTTTGATACTTAATTTTGGTTCCAGAGTAGGCCTACAGTGATAATCCAACACCTTGGCTCAGTCGGTAGCGTGTCTGTTTACTGAGCTAAGGGTCCCGGGTTCGATTCCCGGCATGGCTGAACAATTTAGACCTGTCGTTGATGAAATGTGAGTTTACCCTTTCACATTGATAAATTAATGGCCAGGGACTGAATGTTGTTCATGTCCTAACTTAAGCCAGCAGTGGAAAAAATATATGACTTGTATAAAAAAAACTGACTCAAGCTACAGACTGGAAACAATATCATGGATGTAAAAAAAGTACAGTAAGAATCCACTTTCGCATAAGTACATACTGGCGACTGGAAACAGTAAGTGAACATTTGCAGCACAAAGTAGAGCAGATTCTTAACTACAATTATTACCAAAGCAGTTTAGTAGGCCTACACAATATTTTTAACTTTTAATGTGTATTTTTTTTCTTTTTTTTTCACAGAACTCTTAATTTTATTTCACGGAACTCCGTTTTGAAAAAACTGTTATACATAATATTTGAAAAATAGTAGATCTAGGTACTCACAAATATAGTGAGATTTTTCAAAAAGGGGCTGCTCACAAAGACAAACAAAACTATTTAAGGATAAATCGGCAGTTTGGTGTACTTTAATTCACCTCAAAAGATCAAGGCTTTATTCCTAGTCAGGCACACTTGGGTGATTTTTTATTATTACACAGTAAAATATTTAATCTTTTCTCCATGTAAGTGTTGGTGCTTTAAGTTACTTAGAGCTCATACAACTTAACCTGCCCATTTATAAAATTAACAGAGGTAATCTTAGCCAGACAATAGTGGAATTAATACATGCTGACGTGACTTAATCAGGAAATGATTGTCAGCTTAGTATTTAAATGGAAAACTGTTAGAACAATGAATGATTTTGTATATCTGGACAGAATATTCTTTGAAACTGGATGGATAGATTGTGAAATTAACAGACAGGTGAATGCATCTCGGAGAGTAGTTGGATGTATGTGGACTAGTGAAAAGAATTAAGTATTATTGAAAGAGGCAAAGGTGACAGTGTATAGAAGTGTATTAACACCAACATTGTTTTATGGATGTGAAGCGTGGGTTTGTCAGGATAAATTCAAGATCAAGGTGAATGTGATTGATAGGAGATATCTAAGAAATGTATGTGGAAAAACTCATATAAACAGTCAGTAATGAATGGGTGCTGAAGGAGTACAGTTTGAAAGATAATCCAATAGGTCAATGTGAAAGAAGCATCTAGGCATATTGAGAGGATGAGAGTGGATCAAGTGACATTTAGCAAATATATGATGGTAGAGTGTGTGGATCAAAAGGAAGGGGTAGGCCATGTAATGTGTGGTTAAATGTTGTAGACAAATATGTGAAAAAGAAAGACATTAGGAGTTCTAAGAGTAAAAGATGACAATACTCTAGGATATATATTTTATTTAATCAGTATAATTTGATAACATAATCTTTAATGTGTTTGTAATAAAAATATTAACCAACCTCACTTAACCTAGCAATCCAAGTAGGCCTATAGCTAACTCCATGCAAAGTTTTCATGAATGTACAGGTAGAATACTTTATGCGAACCAAGATACCATGATTCTGAGACATTTTAATCGTCTTCAAAATTAATCAATTATTTAACCATCCAATCAAAATATTTCAATGGCTAACATTTTTTTGTGTTCAATATTTTAATGACCTTACTGAGTAATGTTAGCTTTGTAAACAAGTTTTTTTTAAATATAAATTGTTTGAGCCCTCTACCCACTTTCCCTAAAGCTTCCTCTTAAATTTAGCAACGTTTTCTACGTCTATCACCTCAAGTCAAGCCATTCATTTAACCACTATATTGTTTATAAAATAAAACTTTCTCACATTCCTCTTACTCACTTGTATTTTCAATTTCCATTTATGAACCCCTCTCCCTCTTCAAATTAAATCCTGTTTCTTCTTCCTCCCGTCTCTCCTTAACTTTCACAATCCTTACAATTGAGCACATCAGTTCTGTTTTCCTTATATTTTCTAAATTTTCCCAACTCAGTTCTTGCAACATTTCTAAATAGGACTCTTATGCACCCATGGCATTTTCCCATCCCTTCCTTTCACATTCTACTTTTCTTTGTTCACCTTGAAGGTCCTCCTTACAGCCTAACTATGTTTCCTTCAAATCCTGTATTTTTTTACAAAGTTTGTTTTGCTATAATCGGAAACATCAGAATGTTGTTGCATGTAATGGTGTTAGAAAACATTAAATTTATAATAATTTAACACAGAAAAAAAAAGTAAATCCCATCCACACTTCATATTATCCCAACAAATATATATATTTTTTTAAAAATAAATTGTTTGTGACCTTGACCCAGGAAAGGTATCAATTGACTGAGTAAAGACTTGTTTGATTTCAAATAAAATTTAAATTATTATTATTAGCACCGCATCTTATACGCTATACGCACTTACGCTAATGTGTAATGGAAGGGTGATTGTGAGATGAAATGGAGGACCTACAGTTTAACGTGGAATCCGAACCACGGTGGAGGCCTGGCATTCCCCACATTCACAAGATGTCTTGTTAGAGGTGAAGGAAGGGTTTGGTAATCAGATAAATCTGTGCCGGGACCGAAAAAATTTAAATAGGCTTGTAAAAATATAGTCTAAGAACTATTCAGATAGGCCTACAGATATGTTTAAATTCTCAAGTAAAATAAAGTGCAAACACAATAGCTGGTAATCAATGACACTATTCAAAGCATAGATTTTTAACATAATATAGTGCAAATGTGACATACTTAGATTTCCCTACAGCACTATCTCCTAGACATATTAGTTTCACATTTAAATTGTCATTATTTTTACATTCATCAATGGTACTTTCAATATTTACAGACGCCATTTCGAACAATGATGAGATCTTTAAAAGTAGAGTTAAGTATATGGATTTAAGCGTTACATCTTCAAATTTGGCACTGTTGATGATTGAATTAAATATTGTACAAATAAATTATATCAATAACATTACTATTCCTTAATCATTGACATTGCGTGGGCAGTGTTGCCAATAATGCAATTTGAACTTCTTAGGAAAGATTAAATTTTCTCCTTTATGCGATTATCCCTTGAGACAGCGTTTACTAGATTTATAATAAGATAAATTTTGAAGGTCATAGTACAAATAAACTGTTTATGTTCTTACACAGCTTAATAAATTTGTTACATTAATGACTAGTGACACTCGACTTTTAACTCGGCAATACGTTTATGATATTCTCTTTACAACAGTGAAACCTCCCTCCCCTACAGATATATTATATTTACTACTAGCAATCCCGCACAGCGCTGCCCATGTCCCACTGGTGTAGGAATTACTGTGCAGCTCTCGCAGGAAAAATTAAGGAACAGGGAACTACAGCTAAGAAATAAATTCAATTTTAACTTTTCAAATTTAATAATCTTTCTGGCATTTCTCAAGAGTAATACATTAAATTTTCAATATCTGCATAATCACCTAATCCTTTGAGTCTTCCAACTTGGTTTTAAGTGTAGTTGATTCAAATGTATATTTTAAAATGTAACTAATTTTTAAATGTTTGTTACAATTTCAACATATCCATAATTAAAATGCATCATAACTTGTAATTATTACTACCAAATCTTTTACAAATATCATTGAAATATTGTGCATACATATTATATTTATATTACATAATATTTACGTATATTTCTTTCACGTATGCCAATCTAGTACAAATTGTCCAACTTAAATTAACTTAAAATTGAATTTTATTTTTCTTAAAATTATAATCAATGTTACCTTAATTATCCTACTAGTTCATTCACGATTTATTACGAGTCGTATATAATGTAGAAGTTACTCAAGCCACTGATTTAGAATGTATTGTTTTATCTTAAAATCGTATTTTCACATTAAAAGCGATACATCTTTTGTGAACGACTGTGTTTGGAGTCTCTTCATAAGCGTTCTCTGTTGTAGTTCCTGGTAAGTATATAAATAAAATAATAGAAATACAACCAAATAGAAGATAAGATTCAGCATTCAGGTTCATAGTTCATACCATAGAAAACGCAATACTAGTTCATACCATCCCATTGGAGGATGGGAGGAAACTATGATTAATAATGGGTTTTTTTATCCCTTGTCAAAATCTAGGTTCATACTTATTGAAATCTTACAACATTATCAATAACTACAACCTAAGTTATGTTTTAGAACCCTTTAAATTGATTGAAGAGGTAGGCCCTATTCAATTTTAAAGTGTTTTTGTGACATTTCCTGTCAAGCAGAATTCACCACAGAATCTTACCATCTACTTTTTTTTCTTCATTGAATCTATCCGGTATAAGCCCTATATTAATATGTATTTTCTATTTGATTTAATTAAATGAAAAATAGGTAGGCCTACTTATTAAAGTGATTCAGTTTCATTGTGTTTTAATATTAAAATTAAAATGACACTTTTTCCAGATTAAACAACATTGATTGGCCAGTCTTTTCATATTATGTGTGTATCCCAGTTTACACTTTGGAGCGTTTTTTTAAGTATTATTTTGAAGCACCGTGTCTTACTACCCGTTATGTTTACATGCTAGTTTTAAATTTCACGAACCAAACCTAAGACTAGTATTTATACTAGGCAGAATCGCATTCTCTTTTCCTGTAGTGTGTCATTTTTTCACACACATTTGTTGTATTAAATATATTTGACACTATTTCAAAATATTTAACATTTTTGGTAATTTATAAACTTATTTCATAACAGTTGATGAGAGATCATGTAAATTATTAAGGGTTATTTTTTTACTGACTCAATTTTTATACATGAAAATATGGTATATATATGACTTAAATAAATAAAGGTCTGAAGGGTATAATAAAACTCATATGTTTTATGCACAAGAATCCTCGAATTTTAAAACTGGTTGATATTTACAAATAGTTTAACCATCTTGAACATAGGACATAGCTACTGGAGGACTCCTGCTCACAGCCGGCAAGATTTAATTTTAGGTCTGATCACGTGGTATTATTTTAGTAACTAAGCGGTGAGTTTAAGGTGGGGATGTAGGGGACGTGAGGAGAAGCCAGTGTTTTGTAGTTTTTATAGCAACATTTTTTTTGTCAAAATAAATAAAATGTTGCTTCAGTAAAAAAAATTGAGTTTAATTTTTTTCATATTGTGACATCTGCCGTCGTTGAACAGTTGTCAAGAGTATAGCAGCATTAGATGGCAACCTTTTTAAATGAAGAGAAAGCTGTCATTAAATTCCAGGACACCCTTGACAGATATTCATGGAATGTTGAGGTCACCTTGTGAATAAAATTAAACTCTGTTTGTAGGCTATGGAAGCAATTTGATTTATTTTGAACAAAAAATGTTTTGATATAAAATCTTCAAAAACACACACCTTTTCTCTTGTTCCCTAGATCCACCTTATATAGAATAGCAGATTCAAAGCTTGTGGTATGATGTTATCAACCAAACATCATATTTAAATAGCGTCACATAGATCTGAAGATGTATTATCGCTTTATTTTTTTGAGATAGTATAGTATCATAGCTGCAGCATGTCATTCATGACAAATGATGATGATGCCTATATAGCTAATGTTTTTAAAAATATCAGCCTGCCTAGCAACAACCCATAAAATGTGTAATCAAATCTAAAAATGTTTGAGATACTCTTGTTTTGGAAGAGAAAGATTTTGTAATGAGAACTTATTGAGAATAAGAACACTTCAATGGGCTCCTTTTAGTTAATATGGACAAGCCATTAAATGTTTTAAAATAGAAAAATGTATTTAAAATCAACATATGTAACTTTCTTGTGAACTGCCTGAGAAAGTAAATGTCAATTCTATTTTTGAATGGAACTTTATATAGTAACTTCAATAACCAACATTGGCATATAAACTTTCTTGTGAACAAAAATTGAAGCACTATCCTGCTAAGCTATTTTGAATATATATTTTTAATGGAAGTTTACTGTTTCTTAAGTGCAAATAATAAAGTAACTTGTAGGCTTTCTTGATACTCATTAAAGATCTTTTGTGGTAGGGCCAGCCTTTTTTCTTGACATTTATTAAATCTATATATTTTTTGGATCATGAAAAAGTCCTTTTCTGAGCATGATAAAATAATTTATTTTACTTAAAAGAACATAACAATATAAAAAAGTAGCTATTTAACTTAAAGCAATTATTTAATCAAAATTTAATAAAGATTATGGTCATATGTATTGCCAGAATTATTGGAAGATGCACTATTATGAATTCATCAACAGATGTGGCTGCAACAAGATGGTGAGCAACCACACTTCTCACTTGTCCTCCGAGACTATACCATCAGCCAACAGCCAAGAACTTGGGGACAGATGGATTGGTCAAGGGGGAGCAGTAGAATGGCTTCCACACTCCCCTGAATTAACTCTAGACTGTTTCCTTTGGGGTCACATGAAAAAAGCCTGGTTTATGAAACACATGTGGAAACTAAAGATGATCTGCTAGCATGCATTCTTGTACAGGGCAAGAAATCCAAATGAAACCTGACATTTTTGAAAGAGTGTACTAGATATGCTTTGCAGGTACAATGTTTGCATCACAGTTGGTGGATGTCATTTTGAACAATTATTGTAGCCATCTGCTTTGGCATTACTAAACATTTTTGAAAGTAATGTAAACACTGTATTATTATTATTTATTTATTATTATTATTATCAGTAGAAGTAGTAGTGGTAGAAACGCATTTTACAAACTTTCAGGTTGTATGCACTTACGCTAATGTGTAATGGTATGGTGATTGTGAGATGAAATGGAGGACCTACAGTTTAACATGGGATCCGAACCACGGTGGAGGCGTGGCATTCCTCACACTCAAAAGTTTTGATTAATACACATCTTGTCAGAGGTGAAGCAAGGGTTTGGCAATCAGATAAATCTGTGCCGGGACCAAGGATTGAACCCCGGACCCCCAGCACATAAGTCTGACACCTTACCCCTAGACCATTGTAAACACATACAATATTATGAGAATTATTATTCCTATTACTGAACTAACTAACAGTTCCAGTCTGCAACACACAAAGAATGCATTTCCAGACATGAGCTCCTTATCAAAAGTTGGTCTACTTTGGACCCCTTCATACCCTAGAAGTTTGTAGCCTGTTACAACTTTAGGGGTACAGAGCTAAAGAAAAACTAGATCTGGGGGTATGCTAACAAAAAAAGCAGTGTTTCCCAAATTGTGGTACACATACCCCTGAGGGGTACATAGTAGATTTAAGGATGTATGTGATGCACCAACTAGTTTTAGTAATCACAAAATATGGATTGATAGTAATAAGTCTGATAAAAAAAATTAAAACACAAATTTTGACGTGATGTCTTGGACTTTGATAAGCCTTTCTTCCCCCCTGTCACAGCATTGTTTTTACTTTACAAGATAGCAGTGCACTGTAAAGGGTACATTACCTAGATCAGGGCCTGTAAGGGTGACTGGTGCAAGTTAGGGAAACATTGGTTTATAGGAAGAGCTCATTACAAATAAATGTGTTTACCTTGTGGCTAGAAAGTAGCAATAAAAAATAGATCAATTCAATTGTTTCACACTTAAGACTGCTAGACTAGAAGTTCCTTGTCTATAAAGGTGCTCAACTGATGTAAATGTAAAACCTACTTACCAATACAATAACTGCTTAAGAGTAGGAGCCCCATGGACCGGGCCCCTTTATTTTTGGAGAAAAATAAAATTAAAATGAAGTGGAGCACAATCTACATGCAGTGAATTATTGGATTTGTTATACAATATTCCAGCCAAGATTATTCATTCCTCACTTCAATACCACACAAGGACTGTACCAGCGCTTGAGTGACTGAATTTAGAAGCTGACGCGGGCAAGCTGTGACAGGCCCTTTCAGAGAAGCCACATCCAGTGTGAGATATCTCTTGAAGTCAATGCCCCTTACCATTCCATTATGAGCGTTACAGAAGTGAATAGGGCCAGTCTGAGTGGGCCCACTATATGATAAAGGTGGTTTATATTTTGTTTTTGCATTTGTATGTCTGCGTTTTAGTATGTGCTATTAACCTAGAAGTAAGGTGACAAGTGAAAGGGATTAATTAATATGAGTAAAGTAGATTCTTTATTTAAAAACCCAGGTTTCTTCATTAAAACTGTAAGAAACATTTGAAATTAAAACTGTTAGGAGCACATCAGTCTAATGGCTTTACATTTATGCGACCCGCCTCGGTGGAGTAGTTGGCTAACGCGCTTGTCGTGTTGAGCTTGACTGCTGAGGACGGGGAGATCGAGATTCGAATCTCAGCCGGGTGAACTGGGGGTGGTTTTTCCTAAATGGTTTTCCACTCTCCCTCCACGCAAATGCGGGTTCACTTCCTTTAATTCCTATTCCATTAGCGTAATTATTACTTAAAGCGTATAACCCGAACGGGTAGTAAGACGCGGTGCTAAATATTTATTTATATATACATTTATGCGAGTGGATGGCAAGAATAAAAGAACTTTTTCTAATGCTTGGTTTGGTTAAAAATTGTGGTTAGCTGTAGGTTAAGAAAAATAAAAGCTAATTTTGGTTTTATTGTTTATTATTTGGTAGTGAGGAGTTGTGGACAACAGTAGGCTGTAACTTACATTAAAGAATATATCTTCACCTTGTTATTTGTACAGTTTTTTTCACAGAACATTCCTTTGAGAATTAATTTTATGAAGTGTGTGAAACCCTGCAAATAAAATTAACCACTTTAGTTTCAACTGCTGAATCAGAGCGTAGTTTCATTACATTAAAAAGAATAAAGATGTTCCATAGAAACACCATGGGACAAGACAGGTTAAATTCGCGGGCTGTTTGTTCTATACATAAGGAAGAAATTGCTGAAAATCAAACCTCAACAAGAGATTCATCGATAATGTTTGCCAGTTATAAAAACAGACACACCTAACTTTTGTACAACTAATGACATCATTTGGTAAGTTTAATTCAAAACCTGTATTCTTTAATTTTTTATGTTTGTAGATTTGTCTATGGATTTTGTAATCCTAGTGATTTTTGAAAATTAGGAAAACTTAAATGAATTTAATTTAATTTAATCTAATTTAATGTGTTAATACGTGGTGATAAAAAATAATTACCGGTAATCTTTGACCTGGCTCCACTAAAAAGAAAGATCACTCTTTGCCAATGGTATGACAACCTGTTACATTATGAGCACATGTGTATACAGTACAAATGATAACTTTTAATTTTATCATTTGTTGATGTGTTCTTTAATGGACTACTATAAAATCAATTTTGATTGATTGTATGAGCTATTCCTTCTTATTTTATTTCTCTTTCCTAATGTATAGATAGATTAATGAATGAAATAACAAGAGATTTGACAACTTTGATATAACATATCTCAAAAAAATTTTAATATCTACTTTTGCATTTAGAAGGTTCTTTAGAAATATGTAATACTGTTGCTAGTACAAAGGTGTGTTTACATAATAATGATATAAATTAGAGTCCTGATTTTCTGAACTAAACAGGATCAATAGGTGGTCGGATAATACAACTGAAACGAAACAAATCAAAATTAAATGGAAGTGCAGAATATATATTAAATAAGGTTCATCAGCTATAATTCTACTCTATAGTATAAACTATGTAATATTTTATTCATGTAAACAGAGCAATGGATTTTGATTTAATTAACGGCAACATTTATTATAATATCTTAGTATGTAAAAGTCACTGTTTAAAAAATTAGTGATTTAAATTTGTTTCCCAGTTTTGCTTCTCTTCCCTGTGGCGAGGTCACGCCAGCATATTAATAACATGACCTCAATAGCACGCTATAAGGATATATCAGATAGACAGGACTCAACTGTATAGCTCTATATATGCATGTATTTATGTGGGGTTTTTTCCAAATATTTTAATTAGTTTCTATATTAGGTCTAAGTTACATGAATTGATTTTTGATTTTGGTAGGCCTAACCTTAAAAGTTTTTATTGTTTTGTAACAAGATTATACTTTTGTTTCTTTTTTCAAAGTATGATGTATTCTATTTACATCATTATATATGTAAAGTATTCATACAAAAGTACGTATTTATATCCTTTTAAGGTTGGTAAATTAAGTTAAATATTATTGGCTTCTTGGTATAAAAGTAGAATCATAACCCAATCAAAAATTAAATTAAATAATTCTACCTACTTTTCCTCCCAATTTACACACATTTATTACATAACTTATGCTCATACATTTAAAAAATATATAGAGTACAGTTTATCACTTTGATTTATAAGTCATCTAAAGTCTAAACTAAATGCAGTTTATCTTGAGTATTTTTTTTCTTGAAAGTTGTTTAAATGTAAGTCTTAAGATTGTATAAAGTCTTATACTTTATCTTCATCTCACACTTTCTTCTGATGTTACCGATGTTCTTTCTCTTCTGAGGGATATATGTAGTACGGTGGGGTCTGATAATAGGGCTGGCGGCCCATCGTAGCATAGGTTGGTCGTAAACCTGGTGAATTTGATGTTGGTGGTATCATTTTAGCAGGCAATGTTGCTGCATATGTTGGTCCATATTGGGCCATATAAAGTGGTGGCTTAACACAAGTACATCCATTGCTTGTTGCTATCATGGAAGGCGCAGAAAGAGCAGCAGGATTGGCTAAGGGCCCTCCTTGATACTGATTGTTACTAATGCGTAGTCGAACAATGCAAATTATTATAATGAGGATGGCAATGAAAGCCACCACACCTCCAACAATGCCAATAATGAGAGTATCATCATTGTTGAGGCTTGTGGCACTAACTGTAGGTGTAGCTTTGTTGATAATTCCAGTTGCTTTTGTGCTTGGTGTCTTATCTTTACTTGCTGGAGGCATAGACCATATAATATCTGGTTCTGTTGTAGACTTTGAGGATGTCCTAATTAAAATGGAGGTTGTTGAAGAGGGTGCAAGTGTACTAGTAGGATGGTTAGAATCACAAGTCAGCACATCATCTGCTATTTCAACAAGAAGCTTTCCGGCATGAGTTTCAGGTGATGAGCATCGTATACCAGTCATACCAGCACCTGGAAGCCAGCGCCGTAGGGCTCTAGCTCCACAATCACAGATTATCGGGTTTGAATCCAGTCCAACCAACTTCAAATCCCCGCGTCGCTCATCCACCGCGGCAAGGAATTGTGGACTGAGAGCAGACAGCTTGCTACCACTAACATCCAAAGTGATTAGTGTAGAGCGAGGCATAGTAAAGAACAAGGCTGGGGGCAAAGCAGTCAGTGAGGTGTTACGCAGTCCAACAACCACGGAGGGAGCCTTGAGGCCTGCTAAAGCCCCCGAAGATAGACTGTACACCCGAGGACCACGCACACTGAACTCTTTTAGACGAGGATGTAGTACAGGGGCCAGTTGATCGCTGCTCACAGCTGCATCCTTAACTTCTATATCTAACACTTCTAGCGAAGGGAGATTCTGTAGTATTCCATGTACATCCATGTAACCAAGTCGGGGATACCCATATGAAACAAGTTGTAGCAAATTCCCAAGTGGTTTGAAAGCATTTTTTTCAATTAGAGTACACTCATCCAACTCATACATTTTTAGATACCTAAGTGATTCCAAGCCATCAAAATCACCACTAACAATTGCAGAAATAGCGTTGCCAGAAATATCAATGTATTGAAGATTTTTCAACCTAGGCCATATGCTAGACATAGACTCACTCATGTCAGATAATTTATTATATGATACATCTAGTACTTCTAGTAATGTTGGGCGCTCAAATATCTTATCTGGGAGCTGTGTAATTTCATTATGTGAGAGATTTAGATGACGTAGAAATGGAGTTTCTAACTGTGTGACACTTGTTATACCTGTACTAGCTAAGTTAAGCTCCCTAACTGTCTTTGGTTCAGCCAATACATTGTTCACTGCCTCTTTAGACAAGGGATTAAAGGAAAGGTCTAGGCGTTTTATGTTAACCATGATACTATCCTCAGGAGGAATATCTTTCAGATTATTTCGTGATAGATCTACAAATGATAAAAAGAAGTACTGTCTTTGAAGTGACCTCAAGGGTGCAACCTCAAACTTATTGCTAGATAAATTTATGTTTTCAAGCATTTGAAGCCTTGACCGTTCAAATATTGAGTCTGGTAGCTCACTCAAAAGATTGTTTGAAAGGTCAAGCATTTCAATTCGAGCTAAACCTTCAAAAGTTCTTTCCCCTAATCTCTCGAGCTTATTATCAGAAAAATCTAATACTTGGAGTTGTGTTGAGTTATGGAAAGCAGATTCACTGAGAGATTCAATTTGATTATGAGATAACAATAAACACCTTAAGCTTGGAAGTCTTGCAAAGTCTAGATCCTCCACACTCTTTATCAAATTTCGACCAAGATCCAGATGTTCCAAGAAATGCATTGTTGATATCAGCTCAGCTGGGAAAAAGGAAAAATTATTATCAGATACCAGCAGCCTGCGCAAACGAGGATGAACACGAAATGATGACGGAAACAAATAACTCAATTCGTTATGAGAAAGATCAAGTTCTTCCAAAGTAGTTCCAGCATTGCTGTTAATTCCTCTTGGAAACCTAAAGAATTCACCTTTAAAGGCACTCAACCTATTTCCATTGAGAAAAACTTGTTTTATTTTAGTGAGTCCTGAGAAGGCGCCTGGTCTAATATTTAAAATATTATTATTAGATAGGTCAATTGTGGTCAAATTAGGGAGGTTATTAAATGTAGCTTCTGTAACTTCTTGAATCATGTTTCCTTTAAAGAATACTTTTTCCAAGTTGTGAGACTTGGTAAGAACTTCTGATGTTAATAACTTCAGACCAGTGAAACTCAGATCAAGTATGGTAAGTTGAGGTAAACTGTGAAGTAATGATGAGGGAAATCCACCCAACTGTTGGTTATGACTCAAATTTAGGTATCTTAGTGAAGATAACTGAGTAAATGCCACTCTAGATATCTCACTTAATTGATTCCTTGAAAAATCCAAGACTCTCAACTGTGGCAACACAAAAGGCTGGTTATTTATGATCGCTAACCGATTTTGTCCAAGGTAGAGTGTTTGTAAGCTCTGTTCAAGACCCGTGAACGTCGATGGGGCTATAGTGTTGAGTAGATTGCCAGTCAAATCGAGACTGACCAAATTCTTGAATTCTTGAAATGCAGCCTGAGGTAGCTCTCTGACTACATTTCTTGCCAGACTAAGGGAAGTGACTTGGCCGGCTACGGACCGGAGGATATCCCCTGAGAGGGCGGCGACACGGTTAAAGTCCATCTGGAGAACAGAGAGGTGAGGAAGTCTACCAAGTGCCGAGGCTGGGATCAAGAGTATGTTGTTGTCTTTTAATGAAAGACTCTCCAAATTTTCTAATCCTTCAAAGGCATCATCTTCAACCTGTAATCAAATGAGGAAGATTAAGTGATTTTTAGCTACCATTTTTTAAGTGTGATATCCAAGTGAAGATTTAATACATCCTTTACAAATATGACAACTAGGCTAATAATATTAGTACAATACTAAAATAGGAACATCATAATAGTTTTGTTCATAAAAAATAATGTTTAAAATCAATACCAAAAATAATTTATGAATATACTTATTTTAATTAGTAATTTATATTAAAACTAAGTATGATATCGTGAAATACCGTTCTTAGAGCATTGAGGCTGATATCCAGATGTTTAAGTTGGCGAAGACCAAGGAATGTTCCAGGTGCAATGTTGGCAATATTGTTTCTACTAAAGTCAAGTCTCTCAAGCGCTGGTTGCAAAGCCAGATTAGCACTATCTAAACTCTGTCAACAGAAACAAAAAAATAGTTCTATTAAATAACTAACAAAGCTGTGATTGGAGAGTTTTTGCAGAAAAATTTCAATGGATATTAAAAATATATATATATCTTGGCAATATTTATAAAAATGCTTAGATACTAAAAGGGGAGGCTATGGGAATTAAGTTTGTGGGGATCATGTTAGCTGTCACAAAGAGAAACAAGATTAGGAATGAAGTTATCCGGGAAAGAGTGGGTATACAGGGAGTAGATGAGATAGAATAAGAATCATCAAGACTGAGACGGTATGGACATATAATGAGAATGGAAAAAGAGAGGATGCTGAAGAAAATGTTGGAAATGAAGTATGTATGAAAATGACCACAAGAGAGGCCAAGAAAGATAACAGAAAGTGTGCAAGTGAGAGGAGAACCATTGAATAAATTAAAGGAGGAAGAGGGAGGCATTTTACTAAACTGACCCGGCCACAGGCTGGAAACGATTATGATGATTATTATGATTATGAAATACTGTAAAATGTTATGTGTTAAAATGTTAGTACACTTAAACAAACACCCTCTGACAACAATCTAAAAGAAAATTTGGAAACTAAAAGTGGCTTGGTTTTTAACTATAGTGTACATTTTTTCATTACTTAATTATTTTGAGAGAGATAATTCTATAAAAGTATCCATCACATTTTCAAATATACAGTTCTTCCTCCCCAAAATATTTTTTATTTAATTTTAAATGAGATGTATTAAGATAAGGTCTTATAGTTGGATCTCTGTTGGCAAGGATAGCCACTAAAAGATTTATAAATATTTAAAATTGGAAAGGAATTAAAAGGAATATGCATTACGAATAAAGATTATTATTCCATCGACGTTTTTCTACTTAATAAAATATTTTGCAATGTGACTGTTCAAATAAGTTTTGTTTCCATGAAAAGTATATGCAATAATGTTTCAAAATTACTTTACCACAAATATAATTTGTTTATGAAAGAACACTCAATAGTAATAGGTTAGTTTCCAAGTGCTATTTTATCTTTATAATGATTACATTATTTTTATTTTCAATGTATATTGTTTGTTTTTTTGTCAAATTGTTAATCTCAAAAAGTTTTGGAAAATGTGTATTACATAAGATTCATACCATAATATATTAATGATGACTTACTTGAATTAGATTTGAAGAAAGGTTGAGGAACTTAAGATTGGTGAAAGCTTTAAAAGCAACATTAGGAATTTCAGAAATAAAGTTCTCCGAAAGGTCTAATTTTTCCATGTTTTCAGCTCCTGTGAAGAAAGAAGATGATTAGGATGGTGGTGGTGATAGTAATAATAAAAACATTAATGAGAATTTGGAAAAAAAAAATCTAATCAGCAATAGTTGTTTTTCAGTAAACCTATTATTTTTTGTTATGAGTTTTCGAGCATATAAAAATAATATAAAGTAGCCAACATTGCCAAAAGTGCACTATCAACTTAAAAATTGTCCCCATACTTAAAAAATGAGAGCTACAAAGAATAAAACCTTTGTGTATGAATCTTCTGAATAATGGACAAACAATCGTATTCTCAAATAGTTGACTGAAAACTAAAATTTTCATTTTTATTTGGGGTATTTAATGTGCACTTTCTGAACCGTCTGACTATATCAGCATGCAACTTATAAACTAACTTAAATCTAGAACAGACACAACATCCACTCCCTGGATGTTAATTCATCACTGTGAAAAGGAAAACTGATATTTCACCAATGATATTTGTTTACCATGCCAGGAATCAAACCCGGCACTCTTAACTAAGTAGACAGACACGCTACCGAGTGAGCTAAGGTGTCAAACTGAAAGCTAACAAAACAATTTAAAATGTCAGCTACACGTCACCTTGAAAGACATCGCTGTTGAAGCGAGTGAACTTATTGCGTCCTAGGTTCAATTCTCGCAAGCGCACCAGTCCAGAGAATGCACCACCTTCTAAGTTCACCAACATATTGGTGCCAAGATCAATCTTTTCAAGAGAGGTCTGAGCGAAGAAGCTGTTGGCCGCTACAGAACCTGTGGAATGAATAACATCTATATAAAAATGTCCTTAGGACATTGGTAAATATTTCAACGAGGAATTTAGAACACCACTGAAGTGTATATTATGTAAGCCATATTTATTGATCTAGTATTTTTTAGCACCTTGTCTTATTACCCATTTGGGTTATATGCTTATTTATTCAATTCAAACTTGCAGTAGTATATTAAAACTACTTGGCTCCATGAATATTAATATTTTTCACCAAATCTAACCACCACCAGCCTGGACCATCCCCATTATAGGTGTAGGTACTAGGAAGGTTTAATTTATAGGAAATGTACCTACATTTGTGTGAAGGTAGAGTGGGAAACTGTTTAGGAAAAAAATTACCCTCAGTACAAACAGCCAGGATTTGAGCCATAGCCTTCCTGTCATCAGAAAATCATAGTTTAATGTTTAGTTCACATCCCTACAGAGAAAATGACTTATTAGACCATGCTGCCACCCATGTATTTATTTATGTGTGTTTGTCTATTTACATGAACAAACACACAAGGACTCCATAAAGCAAGCGACGGCCAAAAGAAGCTGCTAAGAAATACGGCTATTTCTATTTTAATCAAAGAATAAAAACTGTAGATGTGACGTTAGTGAACCAGTTTTCAAACCTTTTCCAAGCTTCATAAAACCTTTGTGGGCTTCACTTTTGAATAACAAAAAGTGTATAAGCCGAACTGGTAGTAAAACACTGTGCTAAAATATTTTTTTTTAAATATTCTCATTCCTTGTAGTGTCTTGATTTGACTTACTGATGCGATTTTCTTTAAGCGACAAGATGCGTAATGCTTTAGGTCCATTGAGGGAAGAACTTGGCACTTTGGGGAGGCTGTTTCTGTCCAAGTGCAGTTCCTGGAAACAGATAAAAAAAATTTTTTTAACAAAATATTTTTATTGTTCTTATTAGATAAATCATGGAAAAAATAAACCATATTTGTGAATTTAATCAAAGAAAGGTGAACTTGTAAGGATCTGAACCTGGACTATAGTATTACAGTTTAGAATGTACTAGTATGGGGTTTCTTGGAGCAGTTATTGACATGGGTTCAAAATTCAAATGTAATATCTGGCTTACTGCATCGGTTTTGCAAGCTGCTTGTATCAGATATAAAGAACTTGATGACCTGTCCATTGCTTTAATACTAACGAGTTTTTTTTAACGGGAGGGATTGTCTAACTACAGTGGTTTGTAGAGTGGCCCCCAAACAGAATACAACAAATTAATTTTTAGATACTTTTTTTGTAGAAATGTAAAGGTTTTTTTTACACATAATTGGGGTTGTAGGGATGGGTCTTAATATATTTAAATAATATCCTAGATAATAACCTAGGACCTAAGAGGAAATGTCTGGATGTATGATTAATAATGCTTTATTGGGGGTAGGGTAGAGGAGTTTTAAACCCCAAACCACTAAAATATCCCTATTTGGTATGAACTTGACCTGCTCCATCTAAACCGGTAGTTTAGTCATTTAAAGATCACCACTCGTACACTACACCAGGGGCTGTTCATAAACGGTGTATGTATAGTGGAGGGATTTAGGGGAGGAGGGTATTAGTGCTCAGCTTGACCAAGCATGATAAAAGGGGGGGGGGAGCAAATAATGTGTATCCTGCAGTGTTATGTGTTAATAAACAGCATGCACGTTTCAATAAAAGGGTTATATAAGCTCTAAAATTAGAATACTAATTAAATGCGGTTGGTGGTAATACTTGATGTAATATTCAAGGGGATAACACAATTGTCACAAGCGAGGAGGGAGGTCAAAAAAACTATAACTTAGCCTGATGTCGTTCATGAACATCCCCCTACCAAGATCCACTCCAAGAGGACAACTATTGTAACCAGATTTTCACTGCTTCTCACTGGAGTAATTTTTAGTCCTCCTTTATTAGTTAAAATCCAGTGATATTTTTAAAACTTGGTATAGTGTTTATTTTGGTTCCCCTCCCTACCTGCAAGTTGTCACATCCTTTGAGGATGCCCTCCTCCACACCCTTGATAAAATTCCCACTGAGGTCCAAGATGCGAAGGTTTGTCAACCCGTGGAACTCACTGCTCGAGAAGATGGGGTTGAGGTTATCACCGAGAAGGTTGTCGGTTAACAACAGCTCTTCAAGAGTTTCGTGCAGCCCTAAGAGCAACCTGCAACATCATAACTTCTTACATTAATATAACATTCAAGTAACATTCTGTCTGATATCAAGAGGTCTGACACCTCAAATATATGCTAAATTTACTTTTACATCTCCTTACATGAACTTAAGTGTTGAGTAGCAGCCAATACTTTAATCAAATCATATCTGTTTTGACAACTGATATATATATATATATATATATATTTCAGCTGTACAGTGTGTGTGTGTGTGTGTGTTTATATATATATATATATATATATATCATTTGCATGGCATGGCGGGCAGTGTTGCCAGCAGTACTGGATTTAAGGGGGTAGAGGCGATTGCCCAGGAGCCCCTACAAACTCTAATTTTTTATTGTAGATGCCTTCTTGTGATGTACTTCATGAAATGGACTTCAAAGACGTTAATGACATGTTTGCTGCAAAGAAAGCAAGGAAAGCTAGGATATAATGAAAGTTTTTTTAAAGAAGGCTTTAGGTAGCCTTACTTTTGCTTTATTACTATTACATTTGTGTAAAATAAAACATATAGTTAATTTTCACCTTTTCTCAAACACGCTATGATGACATTTATATGGGTCTATGGGGGCCCCCATACATAAATAAATCCAGCACTGGTTGCCAGGGTATGCAAAGCATGTCAAAACTCTACCTATTTAAGGTGTGACAGAAGGAAACCATGAGTAAGATCTGTATTTTTTTCAATTTAAAATATATATAATTTCAGGCAATATTAATTAAATATCCATTCAGTAATATGTTTGGTTTAATTTTTCACATATAGTAATCTCAATTTAACACCCAGAGGGCTCATGCCGACCACATGACTTCCTTTATTTGCAAATGTTGGCACTATCATCGTTAATGACGGCGGCCGCTTGGTCGGTATAGCTAGCTTGTGGACTCGTACCATAGAGTTTCTTTTAGTAATTTCAATAGGTCTTGAATATTTATATGAGCATTGTGACATCCAAACACAAATTTTTTAAATGAAGAGAAAATATACTGCTTAAATTCTGTGGTGCACATGACAAATTAATATTTATAAACTGTTAAGATAATTAAATCAACAAAAGTAAACTAAGTGCATCTACTAAAGTAATATTTTATTCATTTTGGCCAAAGATTATTTTTTGCTATAAATCCATACGACTTACATTCCCTTTCATTCCCCAATTGGTCTCCGTTTTACCAACCACATATCTTGTATGGTATTGTACTTTCACTTAAGCTTGTCTAATGAGTGGTCCACTGAGTAATAATCATCATCATCACTATCCATTTACAGCCTGTGGCCAGGTCAGTTTAGTAAAATTCCTCCATCTTCCTCTATCCTTAGACCATTCTTCCTCCTCTAAACACACCCATTCTTATCCTCTTACTTTCATTGAACTCTTTCTGTTATCTGCTATGGCCATCTCTTTCTTGGTCTCCCTTGCAGCATGTTTACTAAACACTTCATCTCCATCATTCAGCCTATACCCCGGACGGGTAGTAAGACGCGATGCTAAAAAAAATCTCATTTTCTTTGGTATTTTCTCCTTTTATGTTTCTATGACATGACCATAATAACTCAGCCTTACTTCCACTGCCATCTCCTATATTCCCTGTACCTCCACTCTTTCCAGGATAACTTCATAGATGGCAACAATTAACTAGAACAGTTTATACAAGCTCTGACCACCCTGACAACACTTCATACCTTACCACTCTTAGGTTACTTTACATTTATTTTCAAATGATAGCCTACCAGCAACAGGAGAAATAAACTTTAATAATTAAGATGAAAATCATCTTTTTAATATAAGTTGAAAACGCAAACTCTCCACTTTGTTCCTTTAACTACTAAAAGGCTTAAAAATAAATTTTAAAAATCATTGGAGCTCCGGCTTTGTCAGGTGCTGGCCTATATTATAAGTATACAAAGTTCAATCCTTCTAGGTCAGCTAGAAACTTCTGTAGGGCCTGGAAAGACACACATGCATTAGAAAATTATGTCATTGATTTGTCTGAAAAATCTAGGTTTGTTAGGGCTTCTGGGCTTAGAGATTTTATCGACTTTGGTTTTTAGACCCTCCCCCCTCACCCATTGTTTGGGGGTTCCCATGGGAATTTATTTTAGATTCGGGGCTACTTGCCTGCAAAATTTAAGCTCTTTAGGTAATCTAGGATTCAAAGTTTTTTCCTCAAAGGAATTATTTTATTCGGTAGATAAAAACCACAGTATAATATATTTTTTTAATGCTAGGCGTTATTTGATTATATTATTAGCCGCCAACCTCGATCTGAACAAAAGCTAGATCTAACGGGGAGGGGGGGAGGAACTATGTTGGAAACATTCCCTAAATAACCATATCTCAGAGCACTATTCCGCTCCATACCTGTCTGCGAGCCTGCGCAGCGAGTTCCCAGAGAGGTCCAGCGCGCGCAGCGGGATGGCAGCCGCCGTGAAGGGCTGGGTCGGCAGGGCGTGGAGGCCGGCCCAGCGCTGCTGGAAGGACACGATGGGGGCCTGGTAGGGCAGGGCTGGCATCTCGCCCACCACCCGGTCGCATTCCATCAGGATCTCGTCAGCCGCTGTCACCTCGCAACGACACGGGTACCTTAGGTCTCGGTGAAGCTCGGGGCACGGCTGATGCGCGTGCGCAGACACTGACATCAACAACAGCAACCACACAGCCATCGCCTGGAAGAAAATTACTGATGTAGTCGTTTGTTTGAAGTAGGGATAGTTACTGGTGTTAATTATAGCTATTGTAACTTCGGTATAAAAAAAAATATAGTTTGCAAACCAGAGGTGGATTTACGACTATGCAGCCCATAGACACTAGATAATTTGCCGCCCACTTTGTCTACCTTAATTCACACTCATCTAAATCCCCGTTTACCCCCTACCACCCTTCAAGCACCAACACACATATACCATATACACAAGTGCTATCTGTGGAATGACAGATAAAAAGTCCTTATATTATTTTATTATTTATTCTATGCTGGCGGCCGGGGTTCAATCCCAGGTCCCGGCAAAGATTTATCTGATTACCAAACCCTTCCTTCACCTCTGACAAGACAATCTTGTGAATGTGAGGAATGCCAGGTCTCCACCGTGGTTCGGATTCCACGTTAAACTGTAGCTGCTCCATTTCACCCAAACATTACACAGCGTAAGTGCGTATAACCCGAACGGGTAGTAAGACACGGTGCTAATAATAATAATAATAATAATAATATTTATTATAGTGAGGTTTTAAAAGGAGTAAGAATCGAAGCGAAGAATTATAACATTGAAATAAATACTCTTACACTATCACAACACACAAATTCAAATATTATATAATTTAAAAATATAAAGTCTGCATTAATAGACTGTAGAACATATTATTACAGGTAAAATATTAGCATGTACACATAAAGAAAAAAGTCTATTGTATCTTTAGCCTTGATTTCTGCTGAGAAAACTGGTCGATGACAAACAAATCCCTTTTAATCAACAAGTGACCTTCAATTGAGACGATTGTCAGTGAAGTAAGGTGATTCTCTGTCATGTTGGTGCGCAGATACGGTAAACCACAACAATCACACCCACGATGAAGTCATAAAATTATTTTAATTGGCAGAAACTGATATGTATTTCTTTTTTGTCATTCAAAATTTGCCACCGCTAAAATCTGCCGCCGTAGGCACGTGCCTACTAGGCCTATGCGTAAATCCGCCCCTGCTGCAAACAATACATCGATATTAGGGGTGTGTGGAAGGTCACTTTTTAAATGCTAAGTGAAGCTTGTACATACGAAGAAAATCAGTCGAAAATAGGGTTTTTGTTGTTGTCATATAGCAATACTTTTAATTTTCAAATCATCCTTTAAGAAAGAGCATCTAGGTAAAGAGAAAGCCTTAGAGTAAAAAACAAATTACACTATATATTCTTTATAATGACATCTGAATTATTATTTATTTGAGGTATTTAAGGTGCACTCTCTGAACCGACTGATTATATCAGCACACGAGAATTTCTATGAGTGAAAGGGCCTACCAATTTTACCGGGAAAGGGTTATTTTACAGGTCACAATCGACATAGTACCGAAGGCTTTACTTCTCCTCCGAAACAAGTTGTGCTACGAATTTTTATCGCTCAATAATAACCCATTCACCCCAGCTGGGTCGTATCTGAATTGATCTATTGTTACGTTATAGATGTAATTTAATCACTAGTCAGCGTTAAAATATTGTTTGGTAGCTGCCACATTTTTTGTGCTATTTAACTTACCCATACCATACAAAATTTCAATTTTCTTTCGACCACTCTAATTATTATTATTATTAGCACCGCGTCTTACTACCCGTTCGGGTTATACGCACTTACGCTAATGTGTAAATGGTAGGGTGATTGTGAGATGAAATGAAGGACCTACAGTTTAACGTTGAATCCGAACCACGGTGGAGGCTTGGCATTCCCCATATTCACAAGATGTCTTGTCAGAGGTGAAGGAAGGGTTTGGTAATCAGATAAATCTGTGCCGGGACCGAGGATTGAACCCCGGCCACCAGCACAGAAGTCTGACACCTTACCCCTAGACCACCAGGTAACCTGACCACTCTAATTAGATTTTTGTATTCGTTTTGGAAATTTAGAGGCCACTCTCCAATCCCAATATCTGAAAACCTAATTTTGGATAATTTTTTTTAGTTTATTTGGGAAATTTTTAGTTCATCATTTTGAATTATAACACATTCACAATATTGTGTACACTATAGAGTTGCCACCTCTTTCAAAATTAAACAAGGGCAATTTTCACTGACTGGGGTTAGGTGTTTTTTTAAACAATAGATACCACCAGATGAGATATTTTTATATTCATTGGAGAGAGGATGAAGTTATAAATTTGCAACAACAACAAAAAGTCACAAACTGGGCCTGTGTGAAATTAATTTCACTTTTGCGAACCGTTAACATCTATTATCATTAAATTTAAAGTCTCATAAACTCTTTCATGTCCAACTCTTGACGTCAGTATAGCTAAAACTAACTAATATGCAATTTTTTTGTTTGTTTGCATTTATGCTTTAAAATCTAAATTACAAAACAATTGACTAAACATAAAAGTTAATTATGATTATTATAAAAACTGTTTTTATAGTCAGAGGTTGAAATTATACTTATATGCATGTTGTTAATGAAAAAAAATAGGGGTTAAAAGTTGTAGAAACTACACTTAGCTGGACACAAAACGAGTAAAATTTAAAGATAATAAACATACACAATCTATGTGAATATTACATAATGAAACAATAGAGTTTTTATAACATAATGAGATAACAATTGTACCTTGTTCCTAGCTAAATCAAAGAACAAAATTAATTTTCCTCACTTTTCCTTTCTCGATTGCAACGACTCTGAAAGAAGATCAAATCCCATTATAATGTAGGCTGAAGCTTGCTCTCAAATGGGTCTTGTTTGGTTTTCAAAAGCGCCCCTTCTTTAGAAAAATAAAATAAATAAACATAGATATATCATCCTCGTAAGATGAAACAGATAGGAAAATTATAACGTATAATGGTGACCTGGTGGTCTAGGAGCAAGGTGTCGGACATATGTGCTGGGGTCCGGCGTTCACTCCTCGGCCCCGGCACAGATTTATCCGATTACCAAACCTTTCCTTCACCTTTGACAAGACGTGTATTAATCCCAATGTCAATGTGGGTAATGCCAGGCCTCCACCATGGTTCGGATTTCACGTTAAACTGTAAGTCCTCCATTTCATCTCACAATCACCCTACCATTATATATAAACGTAAATTCGTATAACCCGAACGCGGTGCTAGTAATAATAATAATAATAATAATAATAATAATAATAAAAATATAACGTATTATTAATTTGTATATAAAATGAGGACGTTAGGCCTACCAGTTTGAAAATAACTTGCCAAGTGAAAAAAAAAATTGGAGGTAAAACAAGATGAGGTGGTTGCCCTAGGTTAAGCGCCTGATTAGGGTCGACGCTCACTACAATATGGATTTTTTAAATTCGTTAGAAATCATTAAAATAACCAATACACGAATAAATACAAAGCATATTTTTAAAATAATGTTTATAAACAACAAAGGTACCAAACGCATCTATGGACACGTAAAATAAATGTCAGAATCATTTAGTTTGATTTGTTGATGACAATGAAGGTCGGTGCTCGAACCGTGTCCGGGTGTGCCAAGGGGTAGTTATCCCTAAACGGTTTCTCCCTCTCCCTTCATGCAAATATATTATGCCTTTCTCACCAAAAACTCAATATCATAATTAAAGTGCGCACGCGCTAGACTAGTAGAATTATGAGGCGTAAAAACAAAAATGCTGCACACGAATGAAGCGAATCTATTTTTTTTTTCTTTCTGGACCACAGCATCCATGAACGTTGATACAATTAATTCAGCAAAAAGTGCAAATACAGAATAAAAACACTAACGCAGACAACAAAGGATTTGTTTTTTTAAAAGTGCACAAACTCTTTGATCTTAATAAAAACAAAGCCCCCATTAAATGTTTTGCCATGATGTTTGATGATTTTTCACCTTACCGTGGGAAATTTAGTTTCGAAGTGGTTTTTAGATGGAACCTTGGTATTTGGTGCCAACATGATGCAATTGAAAGTAGCACCTGTTGAGATTATTTTCAGTTGACATACTCGGTGAACATAAGTGGTACGTGGTGGACTAACAAGACGTTGTGTAAGCCAATGACGTAGCTAGTGATTTGTTAAGGCTACGATCATAAATCTGAATATTTTGATGAGTTAATGTTTTAAACTTTTACCGTGTTTATCAAATAAAAAAATAAAAAATTGGACAAGAGTGGGTCGGAAGTTATAAAAAAAATCTAGGTGGAGGCTACTTACTCTATGGCATTAGGAATTTGAAAGATAATTGCCATACTTGAAAAAGTATGTAACCTATCCTTATCTTGAGATAGTTACATCCAGTCCACCTCATTACACCCTAATCATATCTTGAACTATTTCAATCCAGTACACCTCTTTATACAATATTCCTATCTTTAGTTAGGTCTATCCAGTCCACTTCATTACATCCTACTCCTATCTTGAACTAGTTCAATCCAGTCTACCTCTTTACACAATATTCCTATCTTGAGTTAGTCCTATCCAGTCCCCCTCATTATACCATACTCCTATCTTGAACTAGTTCAATCCAGTACACCTCTTTATACAATATTCCTATCTTGAGTTAGTTCTATCCAGTCCACCTCATTATACCCTATCTCTTTAAGGTCCATTATAATTCCAATCAAAAGGAAGAGTTTATTTTCAAAACATATTTTCTTTTACATCATTACGGGTGACCTGGTGGTCTAGGGGTAAGGTGTCAGACTTCTGAGCTAGCGGCCGGGGTTCAATCCCAGGTCCCGGCACAGATTTATCT
>CABEEJ010004023.1:2638-15864 GCA_901482245.1 Timema douglasi
CCCCACACACACAGCTGCAGATATAAAGCTAAGAGTAAGTTCTAAACTCTCCCTCAACATATTCTAAAACCTATCCCATTCAGCGAACCTTAGGTTAGGTTTTTGAAAAGGGTCTGTCTAGGAAGAAGACTCCACATCATAGTTTCACAAGAGCTGGATTGTGATCATAGACTTACTTGGATAGAGGCTGAAGTTCCTATCGTCGTCTGATCAATTACAATGAAGATGATAACGTTAGGGTTATATAAGTGGGTGGAGTCGGGAGGAGCGTAGGACACTAGAACGTTTATATATAATGAAGTAACGCCGAAAGCATTCATAATCCTGGAGCCCCATGATGGATGGTTTGTATTGTAGCCACCAGTGATTAAAACAGGCATAGTACCATGTGATATAGCAAATCTGCCTCCAAGGTTCAGGTAGAGCCGCTGGTGGGGTTAGTTTGTATGTTATATCAGATGCACTGGATATCAATCACTATTCGGATTACTGACGCGTCCAGGTGTTAGAGCGGAGGAAGCAAGATAGCCTGATGACCGAAGCCCTTGTGGGCAAAGATGGTTATCCCTTCCCCTCCTAGCCCCGTTATACCACACGTAAACCTTCATCCCTGTCACTCCAATGAAATATTCACTATTCCAACGAGAACCTCTTGGAGGTGCATAGGTGGATCTCTCTCAAACGTATTACGTCAGTTCGGTGCTATCTCCACGCTAATACGAGTGCCTTTCTTATAAGCTACCCTACTTATCTCTACCTATTATAAGAACCCATTAATATCTGTGGTGTTGAAAGAACTAATAAATTATAATTTTAAATCATTATATAATTAATATTCAAGTATATTATATTATTTACCAAATTATATATTTTTTAATTGATATCTTACAGATGAATAGAATTATTTAGAAATACGTTCAAACCTTTATGTTGTTATTTTACATTTAATTTATTCCATGAATGATAACTATAATTAAAACATGAATTACTCCTTAGCTTTCGTTTAATGACACCAATTAAATATTCAATACGAATACAAGATAATATTTAAATTGTTAATATCAATTGTGACTCACAAATGATACATCAGCAATAGAAATAAGCATTATGAAATAAAGTACCTACTTGAAATAAGCCCATATTGTAATCAACAATAAAGTAAATTAATAATATTAAAGAGTCCATTCACACAAATTTATTTAAAATCTACTGGGATTTGTTATATTTTATAAGGTTCATGGATTTTTTTGTATTATAGATTTCCCGTGTTTGTTGAAGAAATATGCCTGTTACGAATATTGACAATACATGTGTGTGTATACATTAATTATAGACACATAATAATTTAAAAAAATAGGAGGGTGGTATAAATTGACTCAATAATCCCTTTTTCCACAGATCTGACCATATTTTAAATATTTAAGCACATATTGACAAAACATAACTCAAAGGATTTAGTATAACAGGGATTATTGGGGATGGGCTATGATCATGATCAACATTAATGCGTGAGCGTAAATTAAGGCTTAGTAATCAAAGTTCTAAAAATACTTTTTTTCGATAATTTCAGATGCAAGCTGAAATAAACAAAAATTGATAATAACTATATTTTAATAGATTTGCACTCTAATTCCTTCTTTGTGTGATTATTCCTAGTATGTTTCAACTATGGTTTAACTTAGACATAATTCATAATTATTAATATAATAAAAGGTTCGAATCTCGGTCGAGTGAAATAGGATTGGTTTTTCCTAAATGGTTTTTCACTCTCCCTCCACACAAATGTGGGTTCACTTCCTCTAATTCAACCTTCCCATTTCCTAATCCATTAGCGTAATTAGTACGTAAAGCGTATAACCCGAACGGGTAGTAAGACGCGGTACTAAATAATAAATATATATATATATATATATGTATGAACATATATATACTTCCAAGTTTCACACTAAAGCTTGGGATTAAGTTTACAACCAACTTTAATAGGGATAATTCTTGTCCCACCCTGCTCCAAAAATGTGGTTATGAATTCTTTTATATCTTCTAAGCTTTACCCTATTTCTGTTTCCCTAATTTTTGGACATTTTGATCCATTGATGGTTAACACTGGTATTAAATTAGGAATAAACAAGGACTACTTATCTTAAAACACTCAAGTTTACGTAAACCGTCATGTCCTGGCATGGGTTCACGTTTAACAGACTGTACGCTCATGTTACCTCAACGTCCCTTTACAAATTGTGTTCCAGGACAGCATTATCTCCACCCTGAGCCCCCTCCTTTACCTCCCACCATAAAATGACAGATGATAGTGTTGAGTGGCAGTCTAACCTCCTGTTAGTCTGTTCACTCATCTTCTGACGTCATCAACACTGTGGGTTGCCGGAGATTCACTTGACAGGCGTCTACAATACCTTTCCGTGGGTTTTCTTCTAACTAGAGGTCTCTCTTTCCGGTACCCCTTCATGCCCCCCTTCACTCCCACCTTCTTGCCCTTGTTTTCCTGCCTTATCACCCTTTCTGTTTCTCTCTCTAGTTTTTATTCTAGCTCTTTTATTACCCCGTGTATTTGTCTTTATGCCTGTCTCTATATCTGCCCATTCCTTTCTCCTTATACCATTCTTTTCATAACTTATTTTTTTAATTTTTAGCCTATCCTCCCCGTCCCCCTTTTTATTATATCCTTCACCAAGAACTCAAGAGCAACGAGAATTTTATCTTATTTTCAGCAATGTGCTAGGATCAAATATGGTATAGCCTTATCAAATAAAACTACGAAATACTTTGTTTACTACAAACCTGCTGTTACACTCAAAGCTTAGTTTTTATTATTTTATTTTATTGACTGTCCATACGTATATAACAAAAATACTAAAGTCATAATGTTTTCTCCCAGCTATCGACTATACATATATTTCTACTATAATACATTCAACAAGTTTTACCAACAAACAAACAAAGTAAACAATAGTTAAGGAAGGGTATTATAGAATAAATTCACCCGAATTAGCATCAAGAGGTGATGTGAATGTTACAATGAAAATCTTATCCGTAAAAAAACAACCCGAGTGGTATTGGAACTCCAATCTAGTCATCGACGACAACCAAATGCAATTTGAGTCTATCGACTTCAACTTTTCGGTCAGCCCTGCAAGTGAAACGGTAAGTGTTAGGGTCATTCATAAATCACGTAACTCTTTTTTTCATACAGTTTTTGATATTCTTTCCAACACATTTGGAAGTATGTTTACTAACGGCGAAAACATAAATAATTATACTATTTTTTCAACATTTGAACTTAACTAGGGAACGTGAGTTAAAAACAGTCTTTTTGCAGTTATTAAGGCAAAACTTTTTTTGACCAAAATAAAGAAAAAAAAACTATTGCTTCAGAACAAATATATGGTTAAATTTTCTTTACATGATGATATCAAATTTTATTGGTTATCTCTCATAAGCACACGTTTTTTTAAATTAAAAGAAAAAGTGGTCAGATTCTAGGACACCCTTGACAAATATTCGAGAAATGTTGATTTAACCATGTAAAGAAAATCAAACTTTTCTGTTTATACTAGGATTTGTTTAATTTTAGTCAAGTTTTGCTATAAAATCTGCGAAAACACCGCCATTAACTCACGTTTCTTACATTAACACCTTAATGCCAGGGATCTCTCTGACGGAGCACTGTGATGTTACCAATCTCACCCCTCGTGTAACATAATGCACACAATAAAGATCCCCTTTACACCCCTATTCTCAGTTCTACGCGTGGCTTATGGATGACAACACCCGGAAATATATCTTAAAAATATTAATTATGTTGTACTTGTTTAAGCGGTCTAATGGTCTAAGGCGTCACTCAAACAATTTACTGGACTGTAGATGACGGGAAAATCGTGGTTTGAACCCCAACACGGCACGCTGAGGTCCCTCCTCCCCATACTCAAATTTGGGAACTCTTCCTATTACTTAAACCATCCTCATCCCTGACATATTATCGTAGTCAATGCAAATACCTGAAACCTGAACGGGTGGTAAGAGATTGTGACTGAAAATAAATATATTTATGTTAAAAAAAAATCAAACCAAATTATAATATTAGAATCCTAGTCTATCTTAGAAATATTTGAAATTGATGAGATCCTTTGCCTATCAAGGAAGGGGTTCGAGAGGGATTGGGAACTATCAACCCCTTCGGTCCCTGTTAAAAAATTGAGATGATGCCACAAAAAAAAACGGCTGCTTGGGGACACCCAATTATCCTAATTAGCTTAGATAAAAGCAGTTTCCGATCAAAATGCCTTTTTAAGGGCTTCAATGTCAGCAGCGTATTCTAATTTGTAAGGAGGACCAAATTTATTTCTGAGGGGGCCAAGCCTTCAGTATGACCCTAGTCCCCCCACCTCCTAAAATAAAAACTGAAAACGTTTCTACGCCACTGCTAATCACTACTCTGTTTGACAACACTTCCGGGATCGGGAATGAGATCAAATTTATTTGAATTCCATCATGAATACCCAACTTTATTTAAAACCCATGTAAAATAATAACAGTAGTAATTATCCCCTTTTTCCATTATATTTTTGTTGAAATGTGTGTATCCATGTGTTGGTTGTCAGATGTAGCCCCATTTTACTCCTTTCTTTTGTAATGTTCCTACTATTGTTAAAGTCCTATTTTTCCCATGAATGAATTCATGTTAATTTTCTCTAGGAGGTATGTAATCCTTCTTCCTACCAAATATTTTCAGCCGCCTCCCTTTATTTATATAACTTTGTATTTGCGTCTATGTTATAGCCAAAATGTAAAGTATTTTCTTGAACAAAAATATAGTGTGTGTTTCCTGAACACGCTTATTTTGTTATTAAAAAGTATTTTTATTTTAGTTATTAGATTCTTTGTAAATTATGTAGTCTAGCAAAAATGTTATATGTATAAAGTTGGAGAGTAATATACTTTTATTATATTTTGTTTTGAAACAAATGTTTATTATTCATGCACTTTACTGAAATAACTAACCATCAGTCACTTAATTTATCTAAAAGCTAAATATCCATTGAATTTATTTTAGCTATTTAACGTGCACTTTCTGAAACGACATATCAGCACACGATATTATTTATGAGCGAGAGCGAAAGAGCGTACCAATTTTGCCAGGTAAGGAATTTCACATACCTTCCAGGATTCTTTTAGAGGCCACATTCGACATGGGGCTAACGGCTTTACTTCCCCTACGAAATACGCTCAAGGAAAATACATCGACCCCGGTTGGGTTTGAACCCACGAGCATCGGGACTTGAGGCGAATATTTTACTACAAGACCACCAAGGTCGACAATTTCCATTATAAAGTCATTTTAAGAAACCATTAAGGCACGTAGTGGTAGCAAAATATTAGTTTGTGGCATACAATAATACAATAATGCCTCCTTATTTTTATTGACCGTATTGTATTCGTAAATTAAATTAACCTAGTAAATAATCTTGGACTACATTGTAATTAATTATATATTATAAAGTATTAAAAATGAAAATATATATTATTTTATTATTTAAATATAGTACTTTCATTATAGAGCCACTGCAGAGTACCCGTTACTTTCTATCAAAGCTAAGCGGACAAAATGAGCAGGAAAATACGTCACTAAATTCTATTTCATTCGCCATAAAATAGAATAAAAAGCAGCTGTATTAAAAAATCCCCCTAGTCAAGGATCAAACCCAGGTCTAAGCAGTACACTATTCCTACTCTCAGTCTATCCTACCCTCTATAAACATTTCATAATTCATGCTACAAATTTCACCTTATGTTTTCATTTTACTTGTACAGGCTGCCTACAGTTTAAACAAATCAAATGTCAGTAATTAATTTTATGGCGCTTTAGTTACCAAAATACAAATATTTTTCAGCCAGTCAAAAAACCGCCGGGATATTAAATTACATTTATCATCAAACTGATATAAATCTGCTAAACATTTGGATTTATGTGATTTCTTTCTTCTCAATAACGTCATAATTAGAAAATATATGAATATGTATGGGTTTCTAGTGAAAGGGTATTAGGGTATTGTTAGTATTTCTTAGCAAAATTTATGACCAGCTGATTCAATAAATAATATTTTTATGACACGACAAAAATTTCATTTCAAGACTTGAATTAAAATAATAATAATATTTAGTACCACGTCTTACTACCCGTTCGGGTAATACGCTTGAATTAAAATATTGTCGTAATATTTTTATAGGAAGCAAATTTTATAAAATACAAACATATTATTTTGAGGCCAGTAATAATAAAAATTTACTATTTTGTTAATATTGTTTTATGAGTAGGTATTGATGATATCTATAAAAAATGACAGATATAGATCACGTGACTTGACCTATTAATACGTTAAGGTAGATCTAGTAGCTTTTCTAAATGTTAAACAAGGTCTCTCCTACAAAAATTGGGCTGCTACACACTAAAAGTACGTTGCTTTTCCCACCAAAATAATAAAATTAAGCTGTGTAAAAATTAAACACCTCTCTCCTAAATAGTAATAATATAATTATCATATGATATTTATTTAAAAACGATAAAATTAAATGTAGCTATGGGTTTCAAAAAATGTATTTGAAACATTTTGAATAAATAGTGCATCTCAAAGACACACACTTTTGTCAAAAGTTTAAGAATCAAAATTGTAACTTCTAGTTTAAAAAAAAATTATCTACTTAAAAACGAAACAATTATCAACTTTGCACCAAAAGAATCCACAAGAATCTACACAGTTTTTATATCACCTCATCTCACTACCCGTTTGGATTATACGCACCTACAAAGTTGATAGCGTGAAAACTGTACAATAATTTGAACATGGTAAAGTTGTAAGTGGTTGATATTGATTAGATTTTTTTTTTTGTTTTGTTTCGGGAAACGTATAAGCTCACATTAAAGAATCAAGCTTATACATACGATAAAAGACACACCATGTTCAAACTTTGACTATCAAAAATATTTTGTCAGGCCAGAATTTTTCTCTGCCCTCAAAAATGTTGAGTCCACCTTACATCGCGGATAGCACATAACGTAGTGTTTAAGGCTCAAACCAGGTGTAGCATCTTATTACGGTAAAATGGTTTGGTGCACCGCACAGGCTTCCTCGCTATTTTAATTGAAAGTTGAGATATTTATTTACACCAACCACGTTCTAGATGTGAACAATCAAACAAAAAACTTCATAAGATATGTCAAAGGAAATAATAACATATTCTAAACATATTTCTGTAGGAGTATACCTATATTATTTCATGTATGCTTTTTGGTGGAATTTTTCTTAAACAATGTATATTATTTCATTTCAAATATCTTACGAGCTCTTAGTATGTATCTCCCCTTATAAGAAAAGTAAAAAGATTTGCGGTATTCTAACCAATTTATTTTATTTTCCCCTTCTAGTACATTTTTATGACCAATATCAACTGGGCATATTTAATCCAAGTAAACTGTATTGTAATTTTGATTTATAATTTTTTTTATTAATTTGTTTGAATAAACATGTCATTTTCATTTATTTTCCAAGCTATACTTATTTTAACAGTTAATTAATTTACGAATTTGAAACAAAAACTTATCAAAATGTTTAACTATATTCTAATATTAACGGAAGCGTGAAAGACGATGTCGGATCATATTTAGTGAGTAATATTTCTCTCACCAGAGTGCAGCTGTGTCAAGAATAACTGTCCATGATCGATAGAACATTCTACAAATGATTTAAAACGTCCTTTGATCAAGTTTAAAAATGTATACCCGATGTATTAAAATTTTATTTAAAAATAGTTATACAAATTATGAGCATTTGGAATCATAACAGTTCTATATAATACTATGCAAAAATATTTGCTTCAATGCACGTAAATACTCGCATTTTTCATTACAGAAAAGGATAGTTTTAAAATTATACACTTTTCATTTCCTTACTACAAAAATATATTCTCTACTTTCATTATGTATTAATGCTAATCTGACTTTGATGTTTGAAAAATTAATTGATTTTTGTGTAGCGGACTATTTTCCAACGTTTCAATAAAATAATGTATTAGATTGATTTAAAATTTATGATAGAGTGAGTATTTTGGTATTCTAGAAAATAAATATTAATATACGATAAAAAAAAAGTTGAGCTCAAATGTTGCATTTGTTACCTTGATGACAATAACTTGCTTAATTTAAAATTCAATAAAAATAACTTGGAAGAAAAAATGTACTTTTCAAAAAACTTATGATAAAACTTTCTTTGTTTATTCTAATATTTTAATTTACAGTCTAAATGTGTTGTACAAAATATCTACCTTTATTATGATGTATCTATATCGATTAGTCAATTTATATTTAGGTTTCTATATGCTCAATAGGTCGCAGCACAAATATGTTCTGATAACTGTTGATAGATGGCAGTGTGCTTCTCCAGTTAGTTACAACTTTAGCGAACAGGTTTATTATAAGCGCTATTGTGAAAATGCATTAAAATTAACCTTGATGGTGTCTTGGAGTTCTCCCTTATCTACGCTTGGAGGGTACAACCAAATATTCTGCCATATCACCGCCGTTTTCATATTTTAAACAGTAGATATATTTTAAAATACGATGTAATGAAGACATATATTCTAAATGAATTAGATACATATTATTTGAGTTTAAACATGGATTTCAATTTAAAAATTCTCAAATAATAATCAAGTTTGTTATTAGAATAGTTTTATGGCATTAAAAAAATGCAAATATCTCAATTGGATAAATGTACCTATATATATTCAACCTTTATCAAATATATGACCGATTCACTTGGAAATTATTTCTCTTTTGACAATTTCCTTACTTTTTTTTCATTCTAAATTAGTTATTATATCAAATATAATTACAGGACAAAAGTAATCTCATAAAAAAATTCTGCTTACAAAACAGAGATAAAAATTATCATAGGTCAATAATAGTACACAGATTTTCAAGTATAAAATAACTGTAGCAAACTACATTCGAAATAACGATTTTTATATCTGGAGAGAAATAAAGTTAATTTCAAGTAATTTATTAAATCAAAACTTCTTTAAATTAATTTATTTAAATAAAAAGGACGGGCTTATTAATAAGTTTTTTAAGTCTATGGTATGACTATTATGATTAAAATGATAATTGGATATTGGGATCGAACCATTTCTCTCTACACCAATCAGTCGATAATGTATGTACAGTAGCCCCATGGCTTCTTTGGTGCAGACTGACAGCTCACAGTAGACAGATGATGGCTTTGAAAAGTTACCAGATCAAATTATGTATCCCTACGTTGAACCATATGGTCTGCAAAAACATGCGTTTAGCAGCTGTCACTTCTGACAGTCAAAATTTAGGTATATACCTAAATGTTGACTGTCAGAAGTCAGCTGTGAGCTGTCAGTCAGCACCAAATAAGCCATGGGGCTACTGTAAACATCAATGATCATGGAAGTAGATATATTTACACTACTGCAATCAATCAATTAAGTTAATAAAACTGTTTTTATAAACAAAATTGATGCTTAATCCAAAGATTGTTTACGTAAACAGTTGCATAATAAATGCAAAGTTGTTTTAAAGATAATAGAATTTGTTTAAAAACACGAAATTTCGCAACAACAACAAAATCGTTCTATTTTGAGGATTAAAACGTAATTAATTTGCTTTTGAAACAAGTTTTTGTGGCTTTCTAGTAGGATTCCTTACATATTTCGTAGAAATATAGATCGCGAAAAATACATATCATATGAAAAATTTCTAAAAGAAACAGGAGTTAGGAATTTACTGTATTCACAACAACAACAAAAATCTATAAACACAACATATTAACTAAAACAAGACAAATTAATGATATGCCTTTTTCTGGTTTTATTAATTTAGTGCCAGTGTGTCTAGCGACTTAAACTAGTCTAATGAAATAGAAGGAATAATTACTTTTATATAAATTATTATTATTATTATTATTAGCACCGTGTCTTACTACCAGTTTGGGTTATACGTACTTACGCTAATGTGTAATGGTAGGGCGATTGTGAGATGAAATGGAGGACCTACAGTTTAACGTGGAATCCGAACCACGGTGGAGGCCTGGCATTCCAAACATTCACAAGTTGTGATTAATACACGTCTTGTCAGAGGTGAAGGAAGGGTTTGGTAATCGGATAAATCTGTGCCGGGACCGAGGATTGAACCCCGGACCCCAACACAGAAGACCGACATCTTACCCCTAGACCACCAGGTCACCTTTATATAGATAAACCAGCAATTACCTGGAGCATAAATGTGCAACTGCATTGAGCAATTGTCATCCATAATGCATCAGGCATCAATTGAACACACTCTCCCGGGTACGAGTGCAACCAATGTAACTTGATGGTTATACTCCAACTATAAACAAACAAATCCTATAACTTAATGGTTGTATTTGTATACACTTATTTTATCTTAGTTTCCTGATCACTATACATACCCATAGAATCAAATGAATAATGTAGTCAGATTGTCACAGGAATCATAAATGGCGGTAGTTTTTTCCTATTTTAAGGTACGACCCTACCACGGAAGGTGAGATAACTTTTTCTTATTTCCTTTCTAACGTCTTCAACAATGTTCTTGATGAGTTTAAAAACTTTACCAATTTTTCCGTTAAAAATTCCATTTGGTGGGTATCTAATTTCCTTTAACTATTACTTGTTATAGCATTTTTGAGTTTTAACAATACCGTTTCACCGCCAATTTTGAATAACTAACACATCAATGTGGTTACTCTAAATTTAGAATGCAGTATAAATTATATATTTTTAATTTTTGACAGTACCATCGTTTTTTAAAATTAATTTTGAACTATTTTGTTTAATAAAAATTGTTGTACAGCCATCAAATTTGAAAAATTAATGAACCAAAATGGTGACCTTAAGTTACAAAAGTTAAACTTCTTTCACATAATTATTCACGCGTGCTCATATGATCTGCAGATCTTACTATAGATAGACAGTAAATAATAATACTTGTAATATACTAATATGGTAGGCCCTATATTGATATTGATCAATAATAACCTTTAAAAAATATGATTTTACTTTCTTAAGCAGTGGTTCCCAACCCTTTGTTCGACAAAAGTATTTGTTTTGACTGTCAAAGCGGCAGGACACTGTGGTTGGGGGGTACAAAACAAAATGTTTCTATAACAAACAAAAATTGGCCCCAATTTTAATTTTTGACTTCATTCAACAAACAATTCCAGTTTGGGAATTTTTGCCGACATACTTGTCTTCGACTTGGTTGATTGTGAATTATATAAACTAGATGTCTGCGAACTTGGGTTTTTAATTCGAGTCGAATATTTCTAAAAGCTCCCAAGTTCGAGTCGAGTTAGAATATATTCAGAATTTTAAAATGTTAAGGGAACCACTTGAGCCTATACCCGACCATTTTAACGTTTGTACCTTTTCCTCAGGAACTGTTAGAGATATCAACTTGGGGGTTTACCTACTAAAAGATTATACTATTTTACATGAGCAGAATTAAAAGTTTTAGTGTAATTACATTTTTTAATACATATGTATATTTTTTCAACCCTTTACAAAAAAATCTTATTTTACATATTTTTTATTATTTTATTTAAAATTTGTATGATATTTGAATTATTTTAGTTCCAGCTATACAGGGCCATTAGGTTTAAATGCATGACAAATTTCAAGGTTGTCTGTCTTATAGTTCCTGAGAAAAAGGAACATAAAGTTGAAAAAAATTGATTTTCGGAAAACCAAGAAAAACTAAAAAAGTGCATGCAAATTAGTTGTTATTTATTACCTACTAGTACATTCCTGCTGCATATAATGGCTCTTGGCCTTCTTCCTCCTCAAAATGATCTTTTAGTCTTCTTTTCAACAAGTGTTCTGTTTTCTAATCTTCTTATCCAGATCTTTTTGAGCTTTTTCAGCATTCGCTATCCGCCAACTATCTAGCTCCTTCATCGCTTTCTTAAGGTGTTTTCCTGGCCTCAGTCCAATTTCCTTGAAAAGCGTCCATTCAAAAGGTGTTTTCTAGGCCTCAGTTCAATTTACTTGAATATCATCCATTTACCAATGTGGCCATCATTGAATATTGTCACTGCCTCATAAATAACAAAGTTCAAGGTATCCAGTCTAACAAAGGTTTTTTTGGAAACATAGGTCCAAATTACATTATCTAGGGATTCATTACCATTCTCGGTTTTGCCATGTACACATTTTTCCGGTAATTCTGGCTTCGAAAGGTCTTGAAAGATGGGTTTAATGAGGCTCTTTACATTATCAGGCAAATGAAAGTGTCCTGTGTGATCATGATTTTTTAAAGCTTTATTAGGTTGAATTTGTTAAGGGCTTCGAGAGTGCTGTTCCCTAATATAAATTAGTCTTATAAGTTAAAAAAAAACGGAATGCTCAGTGCGTGTTCAGTATGATTTTACAAATGTACGCACCAACAAACAAACACGTAAATTATAAAATAAATGTCACAAATACTAATTGAGGTTTATAGAGCTTGATTGATTCTATTTCAATTATAAGCTTGTTCAACCCCAAGAAATAATCAGAGTGAACTTTTAAGTTGAGTAACTTAAAAACAAATTTTATCCTTAGCAAAGGAAACTTAAATTTTCAAAATTCTTTCTAAAAATAAAAGACTACATGAATAATTTATTTCTTACGTCACTGGTCACATAGACTTAAGGTCTGTCTCAACCAGCATGGTTTTCTGTTTGCGAGGGAGGTAGGAATTCAAAACCAGGACGGGTGTATAAAAAGGTTTTTTCCCCCTAATAAGTTCCCTCCTTTCACTTCACGGAATTGCGGGTGCATTTTTATTTATTCTACCTTAGTAACTTCTTCCACTCTTCGCCCCCTCCCCTCCTCCCCGCCCCTCAAAGTGTATAGTTCTTACGGGAAGTGAGACGCGTAGCAAAAAGTAGAACCTTTTTTGTTTGGCCCAGTTGCAACAAGCTCACGGACTTGTGCGGTTTTGTCGTCGTGTGGCTTCGACGGAACTGAGAACACCGCACATGCAGAACATTTGTTATTACTTTGCTGCTTGTAAGTTTATTTTCTCATTTCCCTACACCTGAAACTTGACCAGGGAAAAGATAGCCGAGGAATTTCCAATATACTTCTTTCTCTCCTTCACCCTCCACCCCCTCGTCCGTCACTCTTTC
>CABEEJ010004023.1:26464-36856 GCA_901482245.1 Timema douglasi
TGTAAAATGAAAGGATAAATACACTTTCTTTTCCTATTTTCAAAAATAGGGTTTTGAATTTTGGGGCCCCCCCCCCCCCCAAACTTGAATCCTGCATACGCCACTGGTTTGAACCCACAAATATCGGGTCCTAAGATGAGCACTTTACCTCAAGACCACAGAAGTCGACAGTAACAAAATCAAATATTGTATGTAATATTTACCATTTAATTTCAATCATATTTTATAAACGTAGGGCAAGCGGACTAAACTTCTAGCTCACTTAGTTTGATTTCTCAGTGACGAGGAGGTCTATATTTGAATACTAACTGGGAACAGGGAGGGCTGGTAGTTACCCTAGAAAGTTTCTCATAATATATCCACGCAAATATGGATACACTATTTAATATTTCCTTTCTAATTTTACTACATTAATGTAATTTGATGCAGATAATTAAAAAGCGTAATATTATAATGTAATTTTTTTACTGTCTAAATATTGACATCCCCAACACAGCCAGTGAGACCGTGTGAATACCAATGTACAGTCTAATTTTAATAGGTAAAACCTTATCTGACAGCTAGAAAAAGTTATTACATTGGATATTATCTTTGAGGGAACTGCTTGGCTTGTATTAGAAAACAGTTTTGTCGTTTTCTGTGGTCAAGCTTCCCTTGAATATAAGACAGTTTTCGCAACTTTAGTTATCCGATGCTGTCAGTAGCTCCTTATTACATTACTGGAAGTGAAGATAATTGACAAAAGCTAACTGAAAGAGAGCGAAGATTGACCTTTTCTCCAAAGAGCTGAAGTCCCCTTAGCGGTGATATTTGGTATAGATTTAATTTCATGTATTCTTACGTCAAGCTATTTTATCTGCAGCTCTCCCTTTTGATATATATACATAAAAATCAACACATAAAATAACACTAATATAATAATAAAATATTTTTATTTTGGCCTCATTAAAATAGTTTGTATTTTCTAAAAGGCCCTTCCCATAAAAACAAGACCTATTGATCCAAGAGATCGACTCTTGTAGAATCATGGTGAAATGGATTTATTCACTTTTGCTGAGTGTTAAATTGACAGTCTTGTTTATTTGACTTCTAATTAAGAAGAGATGATTGTAACATTTAAAAATTATATTAAGCTCGCAAGACCAACTCTGTCATAATTTTGTGACCGGTAAAATAATATTTTGGTGCCTCCGACCCCCATACTATTCATATAATTTTAATGCAAACATTGTTCTTGAAAATAAATTGTTACAAGATAAAAAAAATGCATGGATGTCAGTACTTTTTCTTTATAATTCCTAATTGAATTTATATGCAAGTTAAAAAAAACTACTTTTTATACTGAGCTGTATGCCTGGTGAGCATCAACAAAATAATGGTATTCGAATTTCTGTGAAAGTTCGAGGGAGGGGCTTATAAAATAGAATTAGGATAGAAAGGCCATCTCTAAAAATTACATTAGTAGAAAATTAAAGTTATTAGGTAACCGTTGGATGAAATTTTCACACAACTTAACGTACTATTACAAGGGTTTCGCGATTGGGTGTCTGGGGCTGGCTAGCAAGTGTACCAACTGTAGTAGTAGTATAATATTCCTAAATTACATAAGTCATTCTAAACGCTAAATGAAATTAATAGGTACAATATCATATATGTATGAACATTTTAAGATGTTCTAAATAAACATTATTATTCTTTTTTTTTATGACATCATTGGTAGCCCGTCACCCCCTCGCTGCGGTTGGTCACCAGCTTCGTTAACACCTTGAGGTGGTCTTGAACGCTCAAGTCAACTTTAAAGCAGTGTTGTTGTTGTATGATTCCAGCCGTGCTATTTTATCGAACGACGACGTCCTCCCTGAAACGCCCCTGTCCGAGCTCTGGCTCCACGACTTCTGGGGGACTCCCCTGCGTCATAGCGGATCTCACGGCTCTTACCGCCCTTTGACCACCCTCTCCTTCAAACTGAACGCCGTGTGGGCAGGTGGTGACCTACGAGCCGTCTCGTCCTCGAAGGGTTTCCATGTCGTCAACGTGATCCTTCATTCCGCCACGACGGCCGTCTTCACTTGGTGGATTGGTCTCCTACCTTCGTCGCACGCCAGGTCAGTAAAGGACGTTTATATAACTAATTAAATATCAAAACAAAATTGTGTCTGTATAATTTTTGGCATTACCAAGTACTTTTAAAAATATTAATAATTATTGATCCGATTTGGTGGTCGACACAAGACGTCACTTTTAAAATATACCTAATTGCCGATGACTGGGAGATCAGGGTTCGAATAATAGTCAAATGTACTGAGGATGTTTTTTCTTACATAGTTTTCAATTCTCTCACTATAATCACAAATGCGGGTACGCTTATTTTAACACATTACCGTAGGTCTAATTCATACATAAGCGTATAGCCACAACGGGTATTAAGACGCGCTGCTAAAAAAACCCAACTCATTATTAAAGATAAATAATTGTCACAAAGTTTTAGTATTTTTAAATATAAATTAATACATTTTCGGATAATATATATCCCCACAAAGCTAAAACAAAAGATTCAATTTATATCTAAAGTTCTATTGAATCACAAAGTTGTACCGAAACCTTAGCTAAGTCAGCTACGCGTCTGTATACTGAATTATGGGTCTCAGGTTCAATTCGCGGCATGGCTGAAACATTTATAGTACAGTGGCCCCATGGCTTCTTTGGTGCTGACCGACAACTGAGAGCTGACTTCTGACAGTCGACATTTAGGTATATACCTAAATTTTGACTGTCAGAAGTGACAGCTGCTTAACACATGTTTTTGCAGATCATATGGTTCGGCGTAGGGATACATAATTTGGTCTGGGTGAACTGTCAACTGTCAGTCAGCACCAAAGAAGCCATGGGCCTACTGTAGTTGAAATTGGTGCTTTTTCTTCAACATGGATGAATTAACGGCCGAGGGACTGAGTGTTGTGTCGGTTCTATTTATAATTTGTGTAATATTATGTAATAAGTTGGTTCAGAACATGCACGTTAAAGAACACAACACTGCGTCTTACTAACCGTTCGTGTAGTTATATACTAACTACACTTATGGTTTTTAGAAACAAGAAAGGTTATAATTAAAGGAAATGTACCTGGATTTACGTGGAGGACGAGTGTAAAACCACTTTGAAAAAACCCACAATAATTCGACCTCGAGATTTGCGAGATCAGTGCTTTAGCCCACGCAGCCATTGAAGCGGGTCATGGGAACTTCTGTTGAGCGCCAGTCTCGCTCCACGTACAGTAGCCCCACGGCTTCTTTGGTGCTGACTGACAGCTCACAGCTGATAGCTAACGGCTTTCAAAAGTTACAGACCTAATCATGTATCCCTACGCCAAACCATATGATCTGTAAAAACATGTGTTTAGCAGCTGTCACTTCTGACAGTCAAAAATTTAGGTATAAAGCTAAATGTTTACAGTCAGAAGTCAGCTGTGAGCTGTCAGTCAGCACCAAAGAAGCCATGGGGCTACTGTATAATACCTCACTTGTGTAAATAATACAGCTTTAACCAGGAGTTCCATCAAAATGCGTTTTAATTATAATTCTTTAGAAACCAGTGGAAATTCAATTTAACCCAATTTAATTTATTCTAAAAATTCCAAATATAACGGAGAAAAAATAACATTTTAAATTGAACAAACTGATAAACTTATTTCAATTTCACTGTTTTCAAGTGAAAAATGTTTAAAACTACACTTAGATACGTTTACTGCCATCTTTACTTCATAACAGCGAAATCGGGATAATTGTACAAGTGTTTTTCATTTTAAAATAACATTTTTTTTCAGTTTTGTTATGATTTTTAAAATATAATTAAATTATTTCACTCGCCTCAATCTTTCTCTATTTTTATTAATCATGACACAAAAAGCTCCAAACAACGATGCAATACCTGATTCGAGCTGTATTACCTAAACTAGTGCCATCCGCAGACTATTATGGGCCCTTAATGAAAAATAAATTAATGAACAAGTTATATAATCTCTCTTTACTTTGTAAATAACACACTCGTATAACTTTAAGTTGGTCCACCTGGGATTTAAAGCCTTACTTCCATGCGTTCTGCTCGAACACTTTGTGAACCCAATTCTCTTCTGTTCCGAGGTTGACGCAATGGCTGAGCGGCCTACTGTTCGCAGTCCACCCCGTGCACACGGAGGCAGTGTCAGGTATCGTGGGGCGGGCCGACGTGGGGGCGGCGTTATTTTTCCTCCTGGCATTGCTGGCATACAAGGCGCACCTCCACCACAGGGACAAACGATCCGGTGAGTAGAAAAATACACACTACGACATCGGACTAGTTTCACTGTCATGGCTTGTTCTCCGGATAAAACCCTCAAGCAATTATTTGGGTTCAAAATATAAAAACTTGATGTCAAATTTCAGGAGCGTAGCTTACGACATTTTTTCCAGAATTTCAGGTAACTATCCTTTGTCAGTCATAAATAGAAATTCATGGAGGAGATAGGAGTTGAGTCGTTGTTTGGTCTACTTTGGCATATATGGTTCTTAAATTTCACACCTACCGTTAATACTATATTTCTCTCTTTAGAGTCAACGAACATATCCAAACGGTACCACACGCCCAGGAAGTCTAAACGGAACCATTAGCTGGAATTAACAATTAACCTATTTTTAAGGAACCAGAAATGGCAGGGAAACCCTTAAAATAAATTCTATTAAAACTAGAATCATAATCAGTAACGATAAGTATTTTTAGATTATAAAAGGTTCTTTCCAGTTCTTAAAGGTTCTAAATTTTAAAACTTATTCTTAATAATTACATTTTATGCTCTTCTTTCAATTATTTCTAATTTGATTTTTTCTTCTTATTACACATTTTTAAAAAAAGGCCCTGGTGCCCCGCATTTTGCAAGTGTCCCCCAGCCCCCAAATTACTTGATCCGGTCCTGGATAAATACTACATATCATGAGCGTTTTTCTTCTGTTCAGGGTTCGTTCAGATGATGTATCTAGTGCTGTGTCTGCTCTCCGCGTTATGCTCCATGCTGACCAAAGAACACGGAGTTACGGTTCTGTTGGTGTGTGTCTTGTATGAGATGTTGTTCAACACCAGGCATACACCTACCGAAGTGCTTCAACACCTCTTAAAACGTCCATGCAGGTGTGACCAGAATGATTGCCAGGTGAGGGACAACTTAGATAGAAGGGCCATGAAGATACATTCATTTAAACAACATGGACCACTTACGTGATTGTAGCCCACTTTGGTGGCCGCATGGTCGAGATGGTCGAGGGTGCTACTGTCGCATTTGGCTAGAATACCAATGATGGGAAGATTGAGGTTCGAATCTCGGTCGGGTGTACTGAAGAGGGTTTTTCCAAATTGGTTTTCCACTCTCCCAAATCTCGAATGAGGTTACACTCACTTTAAATATAGTATTGCTTAGCTAAAAAAATGTGTGTACAGTTATATGAAGGGTTTTATTGTTAATTTTAAATAAGAATCTGTGATCTGAAGTTTTCATAAAAGAGTAGTATTTTCAAAATAAATGTATCTATTAAATTTAGGGCATAGATTAATATGCTTATAGATGTATTTCTTAGAGATTGCTTGCATAAAAAAGCATTTACGTACCAAAAGCCTTTATATTCCAAATGATTAAATTATTTTTTATTTTAGTTTATCGTGTCTTACTATTTCAGGACAGTAAGAAGATTCAAGAATGGAGCAGTCGATGCTTAATTGTTAGCTTTTGCATCTTCATATGTGCCAGAGCTTGCCTGGCGGGTGGGCATTTACCTAGATTCTCAACGGCCGACAATCCCGCCTCACGTAGTGAAAGTTTCCTGACGAGGACGTTGACATTCCTCTACCTTCCTGTATTTAACTTCCTGCTTCTACTGTGCCCTACCACTCTGAGCTTTGACTGGTCCATGGACGCTATACCTTTAATAACGAGTATTATTGATCGAAGAAACTTGTCCATCCTCACTTTCTACTGTGCCTTCATTGTAGTCATATTCAGAAACATCAAGTGCCTTAACGTCAACAAACCAGTGATAGCATTTGACACGATTGTTAAAAGAACTACTGTGGACGTCAATGAAAACAACGACTATCAAGTAAATAGTGAATGGCTAAAAGCAACCAATAATTTACAAGATCCTTCAAAGCTTAAAGACACTCAAACTTATCATTCATCAACGAACCAGTTTCACTTTAAACAATACCACCGTACATGCAACCTTATCAAAAACAATAGCACCCATTTAGCACATCGCAGATGTAACTTCAATCAATGTTCTTGTGAGACGACTGTACAAAAACTCGACACTCCCATCGCCCTTAAAATGTCAAAAAAGAGAAACGACTCGAAGGTGATTTTAATGGCGATAGTCTTATTGGTTGTCCCTTTTTTACCTGCAACGAATCTGGTGGCATACGTTGGATTCGTGGTGGCAGAGCGTGTTTTATATATCTCTTCTATGGGTCACAGTCTTCTGGTTGGGCATGGACTTTCTCGCTTGATCGCTTGGTCTGTCGGACGACGCATTAAGTGGCAACAGTTCCTTGTGATGTTATTTACAGCGGTCTTGTTAGTCGTTTTTGGGTCAAAAACGTGGATCCGCAATTTTGATTGGTATGATGAAGAGAGCTTGTATCGTTCTGGCTTGGATGTTAATCCTCCTAAAGGTAAATGTGATTTATTATTTTAGCCGTGTCTGTTTGAAGTATGCATGCGTGGCTTTAAATAGGGTTTGATTCTTATGTATGATATGTTTCATTTAATAAAACCCATTTGGGTGATCAGAATGAGGGCATTTTAATGTGTATAACCAGGACGGGTAGTAAGGCATAATTTAGAAAAAATAACACCTAAACTTAGTTGAATTTTGCAAAACAAGCATAGCTTTACCATTTGTTTGAAACATAGATTTTTACAGAAATATCTCACCAAGTGGACATTTTTCAAATATGCCGGAATATTTTTGACGTAAAAATCTTATAATATATCCCCAAGTAAATACATTACAGGTTTAATGGGTGTTAATACGATCTCGTTAAGTATTTTGTCAACGGATGTACCTAAAATAGACATTATAAGGAGCAAACAAAATTTGTTTTTCCTATTAATTACTATTGATGAATATAATTAGAGCTAAAAATATAATTAAAACTAATGTCAAACTACTTTTTTTTAAAGGCTTTAACCCTTTTCCTTCGTTGTTTATATGATTAATTAAACAATTACAGTATTTGTACTAATCTGCGCACAAACATATTTTTTGTTTTTACTAATCATCAAAAAATCATTGATTTTAATTATGATTTCTAAAACACCTTTATTGATTTCTAAAACACTTTTATGTATTTATTTATACATGTTTTAAACAATATCTAATATTGTAATTATCATACATTTGGTTACAGCTATAAAATAATTACCAACTTTTATAAAATACCATTTAAAAAATTACTAAATAATAATTATATTAATTATGACTAATGGTCCAAAATAGTTTATTTCAATGGATTTTAACCTAACTTCATCTATTGTTTTTGTTTTATAAATAGTGACTATATACATATTTTACCGCAACTCATTATTTATGTGTTAGGATTGTTCAAACCTTTCAAATATGTTGATGGCTTTTTTCAACTCTTACTCTCGAAAAGAGTGATTGAAAATGTTAAATTTAGAACCAATAAACCAAACTGCCATGCTATAGTATGATTTTGGTAGGAAGAACAGTAAAATCTAGTAATTAAAGTTATTAAAATAATTTTAATATTTTATGCATAGGTCAAGTAATTTTTTTTTATCCAGCTGTCACCTTTGATAGATATTATCAATACTTGTAGAAAAACACAAATAATATAGTAAAATGTTATCAGTACTGGCCGCAAATAAGTATTTTTGAACATTCTCTACTGTTCTTCCAACAAAAATCAGGGTTTAAATTATATTTTTCAGTATTTGTAAGATATTAGTGTATATATATATATATATATATATATATTACATATAATACAGGTTATTTAAAATTTGTTTTATTATTATGTTTATTTTTAGCATACGGTAACCTAGGCAATATATTAAGTGTACAAGGCAGATATACGGAGGCGGAAATGTACTACAGAGGAGCTCTCACGTTTAGACCAAATATGGCAGACGTCCATTACAACCTGTAAGTTTTATTTAATTTATGTAATATCTAAATATTAATATTCGAGATAGTAATTTCAAAATAATTTATTTACATTAATGGCAATTGAAAAAAACTAGTATTTTAATAGCATAAGCAATAGCTTCACAACTCCATGGCCTAAAACTACAAACGATTTATAACGACCGAGCAGCCACCGTACGTTGGCGAAGATAGTTCCAACATGTACGGATAAAGAGTGTCATGTGGTCAAAGCAACGAACTCTCCGGCCGTTAATCAGTTTTATATAACGGTACCACTACGTATTTAATTCAAGTAGCTCTTCATTTGTCCTCAAGAGGCTAAGTTGACACCATTCCAGATACACTGCGTCACAGAAATATCTGGAAGCGCTAAAGATCGAACCCGAGACCTCTGGATCTGTAGCCAGGGACTCTGACCACTAAATCACAGATGAGGACATAAACAATAATAGTATTTCATTACATTCACTGATGTAAGGAATTTGTGTATGATTATTTTAGATACATATTTTGATGATTTCTTTTCTAGAGGCGTCTTATTGCAGAACCAGCAGCGTCTTCAAGAAGCGATATACAGGTACCGAGTTGCTATTCAGTGTAGACCAAGATTAGCAGGTAATTATAGAGATCAATTAATTATTATTAGAACTTTATGTGAAATTATTACTAATATATAATATATATATATATATATATATAAACATCATATTGGCCGAGTTGGTATTAATAACTTTGGAAGTTTTCTCGTGTTTCAATGGCAATTTATACTAGACATATTACGGTCTATAATTTAATGTACTTTTCGGTTAACTTAATCCTATTATGTCCCCATTATAGTTTAAGTTAAAAAAAAAGTACCCAAATTGAGCTAAAGTCATTTTAGAGCTAAACTGAGTTCAAATAGCAATCAGGTCGAAGACAAATATATATTTATTTTTAATGGCACGGAATTACCAGAAAACTGTTTTTATATAATATCTTGGAAATTTTTGAATAGGTTCTACGTTACCAGCACGTTTATCTAACAGGTGGTGTTTAGGTTCGGACCCACCCAGCTCTAACAGGATTTACCCACAATGTAAAATCCTTAATCTCTAAGAATGCGTGTGCATTTTCTTATACATTTTCCCTTTCCTATCGCCTTGTATTATGAAATTAATATCGCTTACATCTAATTTAACCATTATAAACGATTTTTTTTTGTTTAATATAACAAACTATTGGTTCTGTAACAAAACATTACGCCTACATTAATATCGATTCGGATTTTGGCCGTGTGCGAATAGTATAAATTTAAATAATTTCACGAATAATTAAACCCAAACATGGTAGTATTTTTAAAATTTTATTTTTGTGCCCATAACTTTTTGCTACCAGTCCGGCCTATCTGCATATAATTAATCTAATAGGATTATTATTATTATTATTATTAGCACCGCGTCTTACTACCCGTTCGGGTTATACGCACTTACGATAATGTGTAATAGTAGGGTGATTGCGAGATGAAATGGAGGGCCTACAGTTTGACATGGGATCCGAACCACGGTGGAGGCCTGGCATTCCTCACATTCACAAGNATGAAATGGAGGGCCTACAGTTTGACATGGGATCCGAACCACGGTGGAGGCCTGGCATTCCTCACATTCACAAGATGTCTTGTCAGAGGTGAAGGAAGAGTTTGGTAATCAGATAAATCTATGCCGGAACCGAGTATTGAACCCTGGACCCCGAGCACAAAATTCTTGACACCACCACCAGGTCACTTTATTCTAAATAAACGTTAACACTAAATATCTCAAATTTAAATTTTTTGGAGATATAACACTTGCATTCTCGGGTGACGATTAGGTTACCTGTTTCACTATCGTATCGCAATGCATTTTTTATTTTTGACCATAAATACAATACAATAACCGATATATTAGAAGGAATTATATTTTAAATTATACATGTGTATTTAAAAAACTTAGCGGTCCTTCCCTTCACCTAATTAATACTTACTTAAGGATTACAGATTAAGTTTATTTTAAAAGGTAGCAATAATTAAATAGTAAACTGTTCTATTTTTATATTGGCCTATACATATTAAAGATCAAAATGTGTTTTACTGTATGTTTTGTAGCTTATTTTGGAAATGTTATCTTGAACTATGATTTCCCTCCCAAGGTGGACTGCTAACTTGCAGTATGACCCCCCCCCCC
>CABEEJ010004023.1:36976-58932 GCA_901482245.1 Timema douglasi
CCCCCCCCCCCCGCTCACCCCCAAAGGGGGATTGGGGACTGTACCTTGCAGTACGATTCCCCTCCCAGGGTAGATTGGGTACTAGACGTTCATATTTCCAGAAACTTTCAAATACATGAAGGATATATACTCCTCATATTCCTACTGTATGATAAATTATTAAAATCACAAACACACTATACAGAAAAATATTACTAGGATAAAGTTTTGGGACTGGTGGTTCGAGTAAACTCTTAGCCCTTGTTTTCTGTAATTTGCCTTTCAGAGATCACGAACAAATTATTAATAGAGAAAACCAAGGCATGTTTCTGTCAATTATCTAAAACTGAAGGTGACCTGGTGGCTTAGGGGTAAGGTGTCTGACTTCTGCGCTGGGGTCCGTGGTTTAATCCTCGGTCCCGGCACACATTTATCTGAATACCAAACCCTCCCTTCACCTCTGAACAGACGTGTATTAATCACAACTTGTGAGTGTGTGGAATGGTAGGCCTCCACCGTGGTTCGGATTCCACGTTAAACTGTAGTTCCTCCATTTCATCTCACAATCACCCTAACATTACAAATTAGTGTAAGTGCGTATAACCCGAACGGGTATTAAGACGTGGTGCTAATAATAATAATAATAATAATAATAATAATAATAATAATAATAATAATAACAATAACAATTTAGGTATATACCTATATTTTGACTGTCAGACGTGACATCTGATAAACATATGTTTTTGCAGATCATATGGTTCGACGTAGGGATACATAATTTGAGCTGGTAACTTTTCATAGCTGTGAGCTGTCACTCAGCACCAAAGAAGCCATGAGGCTACTATATGAGTGTTGACTATATTTATTGTTACACTAGTCAGGGACCTATTTTTAACACAAAACTCTCTGCTAGAGGTGAAGTGGTGATGGATGTGAGATCAATGGACCAACAACAAAATTCAGTATTACTGTATTAAGAAATGGAATAGTAAATTTAATTAGAACATCATAATAATAAGTATAAAAAAAATAACAAGTTTTTAATTTCATCCAGGCACATTCGACATTGTTAATATACTAATTTATATATTATTTTGCTTGATTTTATGCATAAGTATATAAAATATACTTTTATTCCTCATATTCGTAATTATCTAAATTCTTACGCTAAGATGTCATATAGGCTTTCAAAAAGCAAGTTCACTTTTTTTTAGCATGACATTATGTTAATGTTATTCACATATTTACTAATTACGCTAATGATTTAGAGGTGCAGGTTGAAATGATAAGAAGTGTACCCACATTTTCGTGGAAGGAGAGTGGATAACCATTTAGAAAAACCAGCCTGAGTGCACCCGACTGGGATTTGAACCCCTATATCTCTGTCAGCAGTGGTCTGGTCTAACACGAGAGTGAAACTTAGACCATGCGGCCACCTAAGCAGGTAAGTTCACTTTTTATTTTAAAAATACTACCAAGGGGCCCATAACAAACTGTTGATGTTACGCCACTTGTGGAGCTAGTATCTGAAATGTGGTTTTTAACTATACTTTTTTTTCTTTTAAGTTCCATTTATATTGATCGAACAAATGTGCTAGGCTTTACACGCTAGTAGGCTATTGATTAGATTTATATTTAGATACAGAGATAACACTTTTTTTTTTGCCATTTTTTCATTAGTCCATACATAATAAAAGAGCCCAAATCCCTTGTTAATATATTTAATGCGTCCATTTTAAACATTGAGTTTACCCTTTTCGTTGATAACAATCACATCGGATTTCGTACAAAAGGAATAAACCTTCATAAACGGGAGGAAGGGGAAGCCGCATGGACTGAATTAAATAATTAACTTGGCAGACCAACTGATTACTCTGCTTACGTAAATGAGATAAACATTGGTATGCGGTCCCACCTCTCAGTATAATTGATTAACTTTCAAATTAATATTTGGTCGCTGTGAAAAATATATTCGTTTGTTAATAATGAATTCCACCTACATTTAAATCACAAATAGTTATCCCCCCCCTCATTCGGCATCGAGGGTGACGTGGTCTAACGCACCGCTGTCGTGTTAGCATGGATTGACGCTGACTGGTGGACCAGTCTGTTGTAAATAGCGAGTTTTTTTTTCTAAATGGTTACTACTCTTCTCCTCCCGTGCAAACGGGGGTGCATTCCCTATCCAAAATTAACCTTCCTTATTCATATCCCATTAGCCTAGTTACAGAATGCGTATGACTTAACCGGGGACTAAGATACGTACGTAAGGGGAAAAAAATGAGTAAGGAAAATATCACTTGAGTCTCACTTTTTATTCACCCGGGTACTTTTATTTATTAATTACATATTTATAATCACTATTAAACTATTGTAACTAAATGCCCAAATGGGAAGTAGGGCGTGGAGCAAACACAAATATATCAGCAGCTATCGCCAGTTATTCGTTAACAAGCTCGAAACTGATTCAGTAGTCGAGAGTTGATCTCCCTCCAAGCACACATGTGTGTGTTTTCTAATCCTCTCTTCAAGAAAATAACGGTTGTAGTTAATTCAATTTAATCACAATTCTGTTCATTTAAAATGATATAAATGAGTACATTTTTCTGGTTTTCTCTAGAATCTAGACGAATGATGACGACATTCAATTAAAATACACCCTGTTCCCTTTTAACTCAGATGATCTAAATCTAGTTAATTTAGATCCTCTCCAGGCAAATTCAAATGTTTCATTCTCTCTCCAGGCGAATGTTGATAACCTTTTAATTAAATTCACCACCACCCTCTTTTCCAATCTTTCCCTCTTATCAGAGATAGTTTAAATCGACAATAAGTACACATACGCTAGGGGGCGACCAAATAAAACAACTAATCACCGAGTTTTATATTTTTCATACGGTGTTGTGACTTGTGTGCGTGTCTGAGATCCAGGAGGTATCGTCACCAGACCGTGTTAATGCACTCGTATGTACGATCGATATAATGTGGATCATACAAGTCACATCACTGACAGATCATAACGCCTAGATAATGTTCTAGGAAAGCCAACAGAATTCATCAACTTACACGGAAAAGTCATTAAATCGACGTGCTTTGCCTCCCCTCCCTTCAACCCTCCATCGTGCTCAGAGTTTTACTACCCCTCCGGGATATCCACGTACTCACACTAATGGGATAGGGATGAGGAGGTTAGTATCTAGAAAAATGTACCCGCATTTAAATGTGTAGATTTGGAAACCATTCAGAAAAATAAAGCACTTTAGAACATCCTGCCGGGATTCAAAGAATTTTACCGTCTTCGGCAGTCTAGTCCAACACGAGATTAGTTTGTTAGATCATCCGGCCATCTAAGCGGGTTCCTCAGAGGAAAAGAAAAAGGAATAACTATAATTTCACTAACGATTTAATGTTTAATCCGTGCCTGAAATTGAATTCCGAAACCTGTAGCTCATAAGTCAGACGTGCGACCTACTCAAATAAAGAGAAACACTTGCGCGTGGTTCTTCCATTCCATAATTATAAAAAAAATTACTTTTTCCTCCGCGTCTTACTTCTCGTCCGGGATACATGCTTTTAATCCCACAAATTTTTGTAGGGATGGTAAAGGCAGAGTTTAGAGGAAGTGTACCCACATCTGAGTGGAGGAAGAATGGGAAACCATTTATTAAAAAAAAAAAGAACTCAATTGACCCTGCCGGGATTCTAATCCCGAACTCTCTGTCATTGGTGTTTAAATAAAGGTGTTTAGTAGCGCTGTTATATCATACTTGTGTTACAATCCATTCGTGAATTTGCCCATTTCATGAATCGTACAAATTTCCGCCCATTTCGTTAAATGGTCTATTCTCATGACCCATTTCACAAACTAGGCAAAAAATGTCATGAATTGTGCCGCGCTGGTCCAGTTCATTAACTAGCTATTTCATGAACTGAGAAAACCCAACTGTTACCCAATTCATGAATTGGACGAATTTTTGTCCGGTCCGTAAAACGAACAAGCGAAGAACAGATTTACTCTTTAGGTTAATTTTAACTTTTGATCCTTCTAGAATGGAAGGTTAGGCTAAGCTAGAATGGGTTGGATTATATTTTAAAACGAATTTCAGTTAAGTTTGTAGTAGATAGTACAATAGGTTTTAGTTCATGAAAAGAGCAATAGTTGATGCAAGTTTTGCCCAGTCGTGAAATGTTCAAGGCAGTTCAAATAGTGGGAAGAAATTTACCCGATTCATAGAATGGGCAGTTTCACTATCGTAAAATGCGTGTGTATAAAGCTTAATGTCACCCGAAATTGCAATTTTATTCTTATTACACCATTCTCAAATAGGTATGGTACATGCCTACATTAAAAAAAAGTATTTCTTATCTCTACTATCGTGGTTGGCACGTAATTTTCTTATTGATTGGTTTACCATTTGTCTTTGTTACAGGGAGAACAATCGATTGTTCTTTAATTGTATATGTAAGGTTTCAGACAATTTGGAGCGTGGCGTGTTTGATAGGAATATTTAAATTAATCAATGAATTTGATATGATAATGCACCGCATTAAAATTATTGACTGCTATGTAGATAAGGTGTAGGAGAATACGGTAGTTTATTATTGTTTTGAGGTCTTCGTATAAACTGTTGGGATAGAGGTCAGTTTTAATAATTTAGCATGCGTCGCTGAGGCGTTAATCTCGTTTAGTCTGGTTTTGGGTTAGAATCCCGGAGGAGTACAAAGAATGTTTATATTAAATAGTAACGTGATGATCCTACACGTAAATACAGGTAGATTTAATCCAAATTATTTCTTAGATATTTCTACTTAATTACTGTGAATATGTGGATTGACCGGATGGGTGGTAGAACCCAAAGAACGTAAGAAAAACAACATAATTTGTTAGAAAATAATTTAAACTTATTTAAGCTTTAATATTATGTTTACTAACACATAAATTAAATAAATGGTACACAGCTCCATGCGGAATTTCTCGCTCAATTGTTTAAAAATTGAGATATTTACTCAAAACTCGTAATATATGTGAAACGAAATAATATACACTAGCAAACCCAAGGATAAATTGTACTATAGTTAGGTAAAACATTTTTCGAGTCCCGATTTTAAATTTTATAGTTTTATTTTTAAAGAATGTCCTCATTTGTATATTTTGACTAATAAAAATGATCGATTTTTGGTCCACAAGGCTCAACACTTCATACTAAAATTTCGACTTTCAGTTAAAATTATAACATTTTATTAGTTGTGTCACATCTTGAGGTCATCGCATTGCTATTCATTTCCTCATTTATAAATTTTGACCAATAAAAAAATGTAAATGTTGACTATTGAGTCGAAAATGAAGAGATTAGATCATTGTTGTACAAACATCTCTCCTAAGGGGTTAAAGGAAAAATAACAAACTTTTGAGACACTTACCTATATTTAATTACTCTATGGCATTGGAGAATTATTGCGTTAAGACTTTAGTACCTCTTTACAACTAAAGATCACAAAATTGTATTAATATATTTGCCAATATCTCAGAAACTGTTGGTTTTATAAAGATATATTTCAAATAAAAGTTTTTTAATTTTTAATAGAACTACAATGTTGCAATGATAAGCTATTTACTATCTCAAATAGTTGCGGAGATACGGAAATTTCTGCTTCTGTAAAGTACCCTAAAATTCATTTTCATAGGAAAACGGAAGTTTATTCAACGCCTACATACGAATTTTAATGAAAATCCCTAGAGCCAATTTTGAGAAAATCGATTTTTTCTTTTTTTGCCCTTCAGTAAACTACCCTTAATTTTAGGGTTAGATATCTAATACCAAAATTCCCTCGGGGCAACCCTATGAAAACCCTAGATACCAAGTCTTAGCCCGATCGGTAAAATAGTTTAGGCTCTAGTCGGAGGTACAGACAGACAGACAGACAGACACAGACAGACAGACAGAAATTCAAAAAACACTTTTCCGGATTCGGGGGGGTCATGTAACGTCGAGATTCATCAACATCTCGAGTACAATTTTTTTTACGATCACAATTCTTTCGAGAAACGAGAAAGTAAAAAAGTTGTAAAACAATGCTTCTCTAGCGCTCTCTCTCTCTCTCTCTCACACACACACACACATACACACACACACACACAATATATATATATAAATTGACCTCTGTGGTTTTGGGGTAAAGTGCTCGCTTAAAGACCCAATGTTCACGAGTTCAAACCCAGCCGAGGTAGATGGATTTTTCTTGAGCGATAAAAATCCGTAGCACAACTTCCTTTGGAGGGGTCGGTGCGATGTCGATTGTGAAATGTAAAAAAACCCTGGAAGGTATATGAAATCCCTTAGCGGCAATCTTGGTAAGCTCTTTCGTGTTTGCTAATATAAATTTAGTGTGGAAGGCTACGGGGAACCACCACGCTTTTTTAAACTCCCCTAGTACATGGGATTTCTACCAGATGTTGTGGGCAGCATCAACCAGCCGAAAGGCTGGCTTTATGCCCAGCTCCAGTTGGATAGAAATCACATCCAGCCAAACTTCAGGCTGTTGATTGAAGAATATATATAGAGAGAGTGAGAACGCTAATGAAGCATCACTTTACTATTTTTTTTGCGTTCTCTTGAGCTCTTGAGAAAAAAATCTAACTCAAGATTATGATAAATATCAACGTTTAATGACCCCCTGAAACAGAAAAGTGGTTTTTGCGATGCCGTCCGTCCATCCGTCTATTTGTTTGTTTGAATCTCAGCCTATATCCGAAACCATTTTACAGGTCACGCTAAAGTTTGGTATCTAGGGTTTTCAAAGGTTTTTCCCGTGGGATAATTGGAATTAGATATCCAACCCAAAATTACAAATTAAATTGAAACTATTGTTCACACGAACATGACTTTAAAGGTAATTAAACATAAGCAGAAATTTGCAATTATGATCATACCTCCTCAACTATTTAGGATAAAAAATAACATAACATTGAGACGTTGTAATACTACTCAAAATTAAAATATTTTATTTATAATACATATTTATAAAACCAGTAGTTTCTGAGATATAAGAAATATATATATATATTTTATGGAATTCTTTGACAATTTAAATTGACTGTTATGTTCTATGGTGGCTAGTGAGATGTTCCTCTTTTTCTTTCTCGCTATCTTACAGGTAGAGAAAGTATTGTGGTCGTTAAAAAAAATCGAACTCGAGATTTTGACAAATCTCAAAGTTTCATGACCTCCCGAATCCGAAAAAGTTGTTTTTGAATTCCCGTGTCTGTCAGTCTGTACCTTGGACTAGAGCCTAAACTATTTTACCGATTGGGCTAAAACTTGGTATCAAGGGTTTTCATAGGGTTACCCCGAGGAATTTTTGGAATTCGATTTCCAACCCTAATATTAAGAGTAGTTTCTTTAAGGGCGGAAAGAGAAAAATCTATTTTATCAAAATCGGCTTTTAACGATTTTGATTAATTTTTATTACTAAACTTTGATCAAACAAACAAAATGCTCACTCTTAAATTTTAGTAAAAATGACAGTGTTCCGGTTTGAATTGTAAATTTTAATTTTTAATTTAATCTCCGTAAGTCTTTGAGATATGAAACTACTTATCACTGCATACATGTAGATCCATTTATAATAACCATCTTTTACGTTAAATACATTTTTATAAAACAAAAAGTTTTCTATCTATACACAAATATATATTTCTTTTAACTTTATCAACACTTTAAGGTAAAGTGTTACGACTGTCAAAAAAATCTAGCCCGAGATGTTGATGGATGTTGACGTTTCATGACCCCCCGAACCATGAAAAGTGGCTTTGCAACGCCGTCTGTGTGTCTGTATAACCCTAAAATTAATAGCAGTTTACTAAAGAGTGAAAAGTTTTTTTTTTTAATCGGCTATAACGATTCTATTTCTCTCATTTTAGACTCAATGGACAATACCCGAACGGGTNCACATTAGCGTAAGTGCGTATAACCCGAACGGGTAGTAAGACGCGGTGCTAATAATAATAATAATAATAATAATAATAACAATATACAATAATTACCTATTTTATTTGTCAAAATGTATAAAAGAGAAATTTAATAGCAATGTGATAACCCTAAGATGTGCACCTCCTAGTAAAATGACGAACATTTTAACTAGAAGTCAAAATTTTAATATTCTTGAAGACCCAATATCGATATTTTTTATTGGTCCAATTATAAAAATGAAAACATTAATTCTTTAAAAATAAAATTATAAAATTTTAAGACATTAGTCAAACAATATTTTACATGTATAGCGTAATTTTTGCTCGGGTGTTCTAGTGTATATTAAATTAGGAATTTTGAGTAAATATATCCAATTTTTAATCAATAGAGTGAGAAAGTCCGTACGGACTTCCGTATCATCTATTTAAAAAGTTTCTGTAAAAGCGTGTGTTATTTAATTTATGCTATTTTTTGGAGTGTTTCTGAAACAATGTAGTATGATTTCATTTCAAAAATCTTATGAGTTTTTAGTAATAGCATTTATTTTACGCGGAGGCTGGGTTCAATTCCCAACATACCCACACCGATGGGAACAAGGAAAAAGCCTGTCAATCTCTTCTTGTCTGATTTGCTAATGATAAATATGTCAGCCAAGTGTGCCTAGGTATTTTACTCCTTTAAATTATTTCACCCTCTCACTTGAAGCTAGCGATAAAGTTCATCTAATATAACTCTACTGTACATTCACGGTAACGTTTAACTTTTTCTGGCAGTTTGAACTATTCTTTCTAAAATCAGTTTCATAGTCCTACGCTTCACAAAGCAGCCTTGGAACACGTGATAGAACATTATTGTGGCGGAAGAATACGAAACTTTTTTTTATTAATTACCGTCAGAAAAATCCAAATTGTTGTTGAAATAATCATAGCGAGTCACGGAGCACTTTAAATTCAGATATGTTGCAATATATCTGTTTTATGTACACCCTATTCTTTAATTTATTTCATAATACCCCACCTTCACCCCCCCTAAAATCAAATTCTACTGTAGAAGTCTAAAAAGTACATTTATCGTCATAGTCTCTAAAGTAAGACTTTTTTAAGTCGATGATAAGGGAGTACTGAGACATGAGTTCCTTAATAATGAGGATAATGTTTATTTAATTTTCTTTATTTTTTTCTTTAAATTATAGCAATAGGTCAATAGTTACAACAGTTAGTAGCCCTGTTTATTGGCCGCATAGTCAAAGGCGTCATTCTAGTGTTACATTAGACTTCCGATGACAAGGAGATCAGGGCTAGAACCTCGGCTGGATATACTGAGGATTCAAAAATGATTTTCCACTCCTACATGCAAATGCGGATACACTATCACAAAATGTAACCTTTCTTATCCCAAACCTATTAGCGTGATAAGTTTACATGCGTTTTATAACCTAAACGGGTAATAAGACGCGATGCGTAAAAACCCTAGTTTATTTATATAAATCAATGAGAGTATATTATACAAATTTATTGCTAGACTCAAGGAGTAAATAATTCTTTGACGTCATCCGAGATCGAACAGGGAGTATCCTAAACATGCCTAGCCCACCGAACACTCGTGGACGATCAAACGCCGACGAACGCTCGGTTAATAGGAGTCAATTAGTGTAATAAGGGTTCCCATACCACAACCTTGGAGACAGGATACACTTAAAAGAGACACTCCTAGTCTGGCCTGTATAAAATGTCACTAACAATGACATGATGAATGTCTGATCAGGAGGACTAGAGGGCGGGGCGACCTAGAAGAGCACTTGACGTTAAAAGTCGAGGGACCACCCGCAACCACCACCACCACCCCAACATGAAACCCACTTCAATGACGGCACTTAAAAATTGATTGATGAAGCAAGCAACGCTTTAGAAAGTTTGATTTTCCTTGACTTAAATAAATACGCTGTAATTTTTATCTATTGATTACAAATTCAATTCAAGACCTGTGAAATTCCAGAAATCATAGATGGAAAAATGCAAAGAATTTTTTCTCAACAAACAATTGGGTTGTAGAAACATACACTCGTGGTCACGCAGACAAAGGCATCAGTCTGTAACAGTATGGTATACCGGTGACGAAGAGACCCGTGCTCGGGTGTAAAGATATTGTTTTTCATGGACAATTTATCACTCTCTCTAAACGAAAATACGATTAAATTTCCTCTAAAATATAACTTCCTCAATTCTACACTATCAGTCAAATATGCAGACAGTAGCACGCAGAGTCCTATAAGTTTCAAATATTTTCGGAGTATATATTATATTGTTTAGACATAAAAAATATGTTTATATGAAATAATGTTTTAGTTTCTTCATACTTGTTTGTATACTTTATTTTTTGCCCTCTATTTTCTCTATTTTCTAATTTTAGTTTTCTTTATAAAATTGGTATAATGCATTGATTAAAGCAGATTTAAAAATATCAGAATATATTTTGAGCACTGTTATGTCCACATTACAATCTGAAAAATGTTCAGGTTTCTAATTAAAATTTACTTAAACTCTTCTGAGAGTAATATTTATTTAAAAAACCCACTGACAATGAAACTGTCATCGCGTTAAATGATTAAAACGGCCATCGTAAGTTATAAGGTAATTTGGTTTGATCCTCAGTATAATAGGTATTAATGAATCTTATTCGGAATAACCTAATTTCAGAGAAGACAAAACCTTAAAAATTACACAAAGTCGTTACGATGTTTATTTAAGTGCAACGTTTTTACGGCTAGTAGATGACTAGCTATACTTTAACGTATTCTTAGGTCAAGTCATAATATCTTTAGCTGTCACTTTGGATCGATTTGGATACGAATTGGGGAGATAGATTTTACGAGTTCGGATCCATGTTGTTAAACAGGTTTCCTGAGTTTGGATCCATGTTGTTATACTAGGCGCCGGTTGTTATTTACGTATTGATCTCTTTTACTATAAGTCTTACCTCAATCTGTAGACAGCCGCTAAGCTAACCCAACCTTTGACAACACAATCCAAAATCTATATAAAAGAGAAGGAAAGTTTCGTTAGTTCATGGAGCTGAATAAGTACAGCCTATGGAGACGAATTAGTACTGGTTACTGCTAAAGGGTTAGTGGAGGTGAATTCGTATTTCCCTGTCACTTTTAATAGGTACTTTCAATAGATAGATAGTTTATAACATTAAAATGTTATCAATTTGACTGCAAAATAATATATTTGTATTTTATAAAGTTTCTTCCCACCAAAACCGTACTCTACGCCTTACATATCCATTTTTATAATTGTAGTATGAAAGCTCTAAAGTAAGCCTATAGAAATATTTGTAAAAAAAACCCTCATGTTTTAAGACTACCTGATCTCTTTTCCAACATCTCAGTGGCGCACCTAAACCTAGGCATCGTACTGAGCCGCGTCGGTCGCCTGAAGGATTCCAAGGTGGTGCTGAGGGCATGCTCCATGTTGGACGGGACTGGTCTGAAGGATCCTAGGAGCCACGACACCGCGAGGGTTGCCTGCCTCTTCCACCTTGGCAGACTCACCATGGAGGAAGGGAGACTCAGGGAGGCTGTCGAAATCTTCCTTGAAGCCGTCGGCAAGATGCCTCATTACTATCAGCCACAGGTATATATATATAATTATATATATGAATCATTATGATTACTTATTATTGTTCCCATTTAGAAAAATTTTGAATTTCTTTTTGTGGAAAAAAACCCCCACAGCTTTGGAACACAAACACATGCTAGGAAACACTAATTCTTCTAAAGACGTTACACCAAAAACATTATCAAATGAATTTCATTCAAATAAGTACTCATAATGATTCAAGTTATTTTTTTCGTGTATTTAAAACTGCGCTTAGTGGTTTATTGTGTCAATAAAGTTGTGTCTGTTGTAGAACCGATTTGTTAATACTTCCATTTCTGAGATTCAATGATCTTAAGATTTTACCGAAAAATGTTAATCTACAATGAGTATTTGATAACAACTTTCCGCTCTCACTCACTTATCCCCCACACATTATTGATGGCTTTATGTATATAGTATTTAATAGATTCTAGGTGCCACCACTCCCTAAACCATTCTCTTCATATACTCAGCCGCAAACAGCCATTATGCAAAAAATCCGTATCTAGCCACAGGTGACGTGAGGTCTCTGCCTTCATTGATATAATTGACCTCAGCCATGGGCCTGATCGCGCTTCAAACGATGCACCATTCACAAGCTTACCTTGATTGATCACAATATGATGCAACATATACAATAAGATATTCTGAAAATGGTACACCAAAAGGTCCAGGGATAGTTTTCCGTGTCCAGGGGTCATTTTTCAATTTTCAGAATATAATATCTAGATGCGAGTAAATTCTCAATAAAACAAATATAATAGCTTTGGCTATTTGATTCTCATATGATAAGTCTATAGTGTAATGGGTACGAACCAATACCTTTCAGGGTAAACAGAATGCACAACTACCTCTGATTATAAATAATGAAGGTAGAGTTTAAAGGAAATGTGCCTGCATTTGATTGGGGAGAGAGTGGGAAACCATTTATGAAAAAACATCCTCAGTACCCCTTAAAAATAATAACACTCTGATCTCCCAATCATAGGCAGTCTGATCTATTATAAAAATGATAGGAACCCTCTATCATTAGACCACCAAAGCGCAGGCGTGCGCAGCGTGGGTGTCGGTCGTGGCATCCCCACAAGCCACGAAAAGAGAGGAAAAGCTGTGGGGATAAATAAATACTAAATACATACCTAATTCTTTTTAGAAATTGTGTCGACGGATATTCTAAGAGTAATGTTTAATGTTAGGCTTGAGATCCTGCAGCATTACCTCGTGGTCCCATTCGTCGAACTAAGACTGGCTGCAGATATGGTCTTGGATGACTTTTTTTTTATATCCCTCGCGTATACTACTTGTTCAGGTTATACGCATATGTACTAATTACGCTAATAATTATTATTAGCACCGCGTCTTACTACCCGTTCGGGTTATATGCATATGTACTAATTACGCTAATAATTATTATTAGCACCGTTCGGGTTATACGCACTTACGCTAATGTGTAATGGTAGGGTGATTGTGAGATGAAATGGAGGACCTACAGATTTAACGTGGGATCCAAACCACGGTGGAGGCCTGGCATTCCTCACATTCACAAGTTGTGGTTAATACACGTCTTGTCAAAGATGAAAGAAAGGTTTGGCAATCAGATAAATTTGTGCCGGGACCAAGGCTTGAACCCCGGACCCCAGCACAGAAACCCTAGACCGCCAGGTCACCAATTACGCTAATGAGTTAAGTATAAGTATGGTTAAATTTACAGGAAGTGTACCTGCATTTGCTTGGAGGGCAAATGGAAAACTATTTTATTAAAAAACACCCTAAATTCACCCGACTGGGATTAGAACCCTGATATCCCTGTCATCGTCAATCTAGTGTATGGAGAAAGAGAGACGCTTTAGACCATGTAACTACCGCAGAATTTGGATGACATTATTTACGAGTTTAGGAAAGATTCAAAAAAGAGAAAAGGAAAGAAAAATTATACCCTTCAGCTGGCTATTCATATTGTAATTTGGTAATTTATAATGTAAGTTTAAAAAAAAATTAATGTTGAAACAAACAAAAAATTGATTCTTTCTTGTTTTTTTTATTCATTTATTGTAATTGTCAGAAAAAATATTTCTCAGGAGGGAGGGGGGGGGCGCGTTGATCTCTCCCCCTTCGTCTTCCAACTGGCACCCTCATCAGCCTTACCCTGCTCATGCTTATGCATCAAAGTGTGTAGGTATGATATATAGCATGTACATTTTTTCGTACAGACAACTGATGAGTTTAAACTCAAATTTGTTCATCGTGTCCTTAGAGTTTATTCAATATGCTCGGGGAGGCGTGCAGCAGACTGGGTGAGGATAAAGAGGCAGAAAACTGGTTCAAGGCCTCACTCGCCACAAGACCGGATCACGTGCCTACTCACCTCACGTATGGGAAGCTACTCGCAAGAAATGTGAGTGTTTTCAGAATACAATACTTAAGTAAAACCCGAACTGTAAGGGATTTAAGTTGATATGGATGGAAATTCAAGTCAAGGCCTGAATGAATAAAAGTTTTTGTTAAATTTGGCGCAAAAAAAACAAACAAATAAATATTGCTTTTTTAGTTAGATTTAGTCTAATTTTCTTCAAATAAATATTCTTAACAATTCTCAAATGTTTGTCATGAGTAGAGGGATATTTAAACATAAACTTTTTAAATCAAGATAAAAATAAGGTCCTTTCCAAATGCCATTATTCAAATGGGAAATATAAAATAACTGTTGTTATTTATTTGTGTAGACAATTAAATTTAAAACATATATATTGAAAGAATATTTGATTTATTTTGGCCAAAAATGTTTTTTGTATTTAAACACTGCAAATATACTGATCTTAACTGGCGCTATTTTCAGTGGGTGTCCTGATTTCAAAGAAAACAGATAAAGGATTGACGCTATATATAAAAGAAAACCAATTAATATCGAAATGAATGTGTGGGTGAAAGAATGAATGGCAGTATGTAAGTTGTAATATTATAGCATAGCTAACTATTAATATTGTTTTCACTACTAGGCAAATTTCTATCATCTTAATTCATCGTTCAAACCTTATGTAGAGTAATGAATTTATTGCCTTAAATTTTCTAATTATTTGAGAGAAAATTAAAAAATGGCTACAATTTATAAAATTCTTGCTCATCAAACTAAACCAATATGTATTTATTCATTTACATATATGTTTTAGTTTAGTAGTATGAAATATAATATATTTGTAACACCCAACCTGGTGGCTGCATGGTCTTAGTGGATATTCTCTCTGTAAACTAGCAGGGGCCTCCAAAATTTTGATACGCGGGCCACATAATATATTTTACACACGTTCGCAGGTCAAAGTAAAAACAAAATCATTTTTGTAAATGAATGAATAACATATATTTGGATATTTTTGGAGAAATCAACATGATAGTATTCAGAATGAAAAAGAAATGTAACAATTACAAAGAAAGACAGCAGGTCATACATATTTCCAAGAAAAATAAACTCATATTTACTCTGGGATAGCAAAATGAGATTTCATTCGTGACTAACAAACCATTAAGTTTTGCACAATACGATCAAAGGAGATAGTGGAACTCCTTTATTAATTTCAAAATATTGCTAAACTGAGGTTTCAAGCTTGAGGTGCCCATTATTAGAATAGATTCAAATGATTATCAGATAAATTTTCTCAATAGTGTGAATTGACTTACTTTATATTTCATTATTGAGAATTTTTGTTCACACAGGTTGTTTGAATAAAAAGGGAAACAAATCCACAAGCAAATGGCTTTAAATTCCGAAACGGCTCAGGATGCAAAGATTTATAAAATTGAGAGTTCCTTCTTTATACTTGTGTTTCATCATGTCATCTGATTATAAATCAAATTTCCATTTGAAACTGACTTAGTTTTTCAACATTGCAGTCAAATTGATTTTTAAAACAACCTTAATTCATCCGTTATTTCATAAAGATTAATAAACTGTCCCCGAAATAGTTTTTGTAGGTATGAAATTAATCCTAGTGCAAATTAAGAGGGAAATTATACTTCACGTTCTTCATGAAATTTTTCACAACAATGTAAATTAACCAAGCTATAAACGTTCATCTGTTCAAGTAGCATCATTTTTACCTTAAATGCCTTGACATGCGTGCATAGATCACAAATTAAATTTGTTTCCGCTTGTAATTTAGAGTCAATTGTTTCTATGACCGTTCTTGTCTGCAAAAATGGTCACTTTTAAAGGCCAGTCATTGTTTGATAAAAGTGATTGAGGTTGATCCTTTTCTGTGAGAAATGAATCAATTTATATGCAATAATCTATATTTATTATAAATAATCAATATAATCACTTATTTTTAAAATGATGTAGAATCTCTCGTGAGTTTCCATTTATAGCCCTCTTCCGGGAGACTTGGAACCACCTAGAAATCGTTTAAGCCGTTCTGTTATACGAATCGGGACTGTGACACCAGCTCTCTCTTATACCATTGGTTTGAGGTCTTTAATCATTTGGCACCCGTGACTGAAAATAAGGGTTTGCAATTCCGACAACAATCTGACTTGGTGTCATGAGGGGAAGTATGCTCCCAGACAGGAACTAGACATGTCAAATATAGTGCGTGGTTGAGAAATAACAAAGACACACAATTAATTTTGTTTTTGATAAAATCTTGGGGCGGGCCATCGTTTGGCGACCTTTGGATTAGACTGACAACGATGGGGAGAACAAGGTTCGTATATCGGTTGGGCTACTGAGGGTAGTTCTATTATGGTTTTCCACTTTTACTCCAAGCAAGTGCGCGATCACTTCCTCTAAATATAACCTTTCTTATCCCTAAAACCATTAGCGTAATTAGTACTTAGGCGTATAACCCGAACGGATAGTAAGTGATAGTGATATACATATCCCTGCCGAGTACATATGGGTTTTGGTATTTAATTACGTATACAAAGGTTTTTTCCCCATGGCTAAGCGGAATATTGGTCGGTCACAAGTCTAGGAGAATTTATTTCAGTTCCAGGTGGGCCTGATGATGGTATTTGCTAGTGGTTTGCCCCAATTTAAAATTAGTAAATATCTAGTCACTAGGCCGGGAGTAATTATGCGTAATATCCTAGGTTAGGCCTTTTTGTGAGTCATATACTTAAATAATTTGTATATCTAGAACGTTCATGTTAAATACCCCCATTTATAAAATATTTAAGACCTACCAAATGTATTTGTGTAGATAATTGCTACTTTAATATGAGAACCATACGGGGTTATTCGTCCAGAAAAGGTTTCTCAGAGACAATTTAATTTTCATCTAAAATGTAATTTGTGTCAGTGCTTACCCCAGGTAAGTTACAAATAATCTTCTTAAACTTGCTTGTTTTCAGATTACGAGGGTCATAGAAGCAGAGAATTGGTACACAAAGGCACTATCAATCGCTCCACAAGATGTTTCAGTGTATAGACACTATGGTAAGTTTGATATATACAGTCCAATTTTCATAGCAATGCCCTTGAAGATAATATTGCTATAAGTTAGCATTAAAGGTATTTTATTATTTTATTATTATTAGTGTTTTTTATAGTATTAATAATTATCAAACGTGACAGCTCTAGATGACATGATATGACTTATGACTTAGCAAAAGTAGATCTAGTAACTTTTCTTGCTTTCAGATAAGTAGGAAGGATCTTCATTAAAAAAAATTTAGACCCCAAATAATAATTAACTATTTTCGTGCATTTATCATTAAACATTTATGTGAATATTTGTAAATTTTACAATTGCCATTATATGTCATTTGTTTACTATATATAGCTTTATTTTTTTTAGCACCACGTCTTATTTCCTATTTGGGTTTTACGCTTATGTAATAATTACACTAATGTGTTAGGTATGATAAAGGTTTAATTTAGAGGAGATGGACCTGAATTTTCGTGGAGGTAGAGTGGAAAGCCATATAGGAAAACCACTCTTTGTACACCTGGCCGTGATTTAACCCTGATCCCTTCTATCTACGTCAGTCTAGTCTATTGCGATCGTAACACCTTTTAGACAATGCTGTCACCGAACTGGTTCATTTATAATTGAAAGAGTTTATTTTATAGTTACATACCGACTTGAGAGATTATAGTTTGTTTTTACATGAATTAGTTTATTTTTTTACAAACTAAATCTTACTATCTTGTTTACTAAAATTTATTATTATTATTATTATTATTATTATTATTATAATTAGCACCACGTCTTACTACCCGTTCGGGTTATACGCACTTACGATAATGTGTAATGGTAGGGTGTTTGTGAGATGAAATGGAGGACCTACAGTTTAACGTGGGATCCGAACCACCTTGAAGGCCTGGCATTCCACACATTCACAAGCGTTGATTAATACACGTCTTGTCAGAGGTGAAGGAAAGGTTTGGTAATCAGATAAATATGTGCCTGGACCGAGGATTGAACCCCGGATTTACTCAAATTAGATTGTCTTGAGTCACTAACCCAAAATAATGAAGCTAAAGCCTGCCGAAATATGCACTCATACAATCTCATTATTTTTTTTAAAAAAATTACAAATTATAGTAGAACTGAGTGTGCTTCGTTTGATGTACAGCACATGATGCTAATTAAAAAAGTTTTAAATTAGTTATGGATTGATTAGCTTGGCTGTAGAATTAAAAATAGTATTTTGTAAGTATTGATAATACACATCAAAAGTGTCAGCTGTATATAAAATGTCTTCGTGTATGAAAATTGAGCTGGAGAGATTAGTTATCAAATCCTATATTTGCAACCTCAAAGTGATACAAATTTAAACTTTAATTTATCTTACACAAACTGCTATATTAGCAACAACAACAACATTATATGACTGCACCATTAACGATACTTTTAGAAGGGAACATACGTACGTTATTATTCATGTGTATAAACTTATTTATTTATGGGTACTACTTGCTGCTAAAGGAGGAGTTACTTAATTTACATTGTGACATTATAAAAAAACTTATCGTATGCGCAAGAACGTCCTACAAAATGACATTTCTGAAAAACCAACGCATTTTTTTTTTCAAAACAATGCGTTAATTTTTTGTAATATTATCTTTATGGTCTATTAAATGGGTTAATTTATTCAAGTATAATATTAATATTTAGCACCGCGTCTTACTACCCGTTTGGGTTATACGCTATTAAAGTACAGATTGTAAACACAATCAAAAATGATTAGTAGTGTATCCTCGGATTATTTTCATGTGTCGTGTTAATATAAATTTACATACTCAGTTTCAAGACTAAAAAGCTAGGATTATTGAATGTAGCCTGATCTTTTGAAAATAGAAAGACACAAAGAGATAGCGAGAACGAGGAAGAGAGAAAAATATCAGATAAGCACACACACTAAGGGAGGTGTGAGGAAAGTAAAATGGGTTAGGTATGTGGAGATTAGAATGGAGTAGGTCTGAGGAAAGTAAAATGGAGTAGGTATGTGGAAAGTAGAAATGGGGTAGGTATGTGGAAAGTAGAAATGGGGTAGGTATGTGGAAAGTAGAATGGGTTAGGTATGTAGAAATTAAAATGTGGTAGGTGTGAGGAAAGTAAAATGGGGTAGGTATGTGGAAAGTAGTATGGAGTAGGTTGAGAAAAGTAAAATGGGGTAGGTATATGGAAAGTAGAATGGAGTAGATCTGAAGAAAGTAAAATGGGTTAGGTATGTGGAGATTAGAATGGAGTAGGTCTGAGGAAAGTAAAATGGGGTAGGTATGTGGAAAGAAGAAATGCGGTATGTATGTGGAAAGAAGAAATGGGGTAGGTATGTGGAAAGTGGAATGGGGTAGGTATGTGGAAAGAAGAAATGGGGTAGGTATGTGGAAAGTGGAATGGGGTAGGTATGTGGAAAGAAGAAATGGGGTAGGTATGTGGAAAGAAGAAATGGGGTAGGTATGTGGAATCAGACTGGAGTTGATATGAGAAAAGTAGATTGTATTAGGTATAAGGAAAGTACAATTTAGATATATGTACCCACATTGTGTGGAAGTAGAGAGGGAAACTGTTTAGGAACATCAAGTTCAGTACTGGCGCTAGTAAAGTTAGTTATATCGTGTTTTAAACCGTTGTTCTGGAATTGGTCAAAATCTAGAAATGAAATATATTTTAACATAAATATATATTTTAATTTGAGGTAGTTAAAGTGCAATTTCTGAGCCGACTGATCATATCAGCACACGACTTGTGAATTAACATAAATTTAGGACACAAAACCTAACCCCCCCCAAGACCATTAACATGGACATAATCTAGTGTATGGTGAACTTTAAAGGGAAGAATAACCTTTTCTAGCTTTGTAATGGTGGTAGTATTTGCCGGAACTTCCCACTCAGGCGAGTGTCGTCTGCACGCGAAGATGTTTGAACTTGTCACTAACCTTGGTGGAGCTAATTAAGCTAGAGTACGTTTTTTTATTTGAACTTGTTCTTTGCTCCTTTTTCTTTTGTTGATGTCTGTGACATTTGTTTGTTCCGTGCAATATGGTCGTTTCACACTCTTAAAGACAGTTTTTAAATTAAACGCTAGTAATATGTATTGCATTTTGCTAGTTCTAGATTAAATATATTTTTCTTTTTACTTTTTTGAGGTAATTAGCGTGCACTTTCTGAACCGACTGATTATATTAACACAAGATAATTTCTATGAGTGAAAGCAAAAGGATCTAGCAATTTTTCTGGGAAAGGTATTTTCACATATAATTCATTCACGACCTAAGTTTACCTGGATGACAGCTCGAAATGTTACTAGAAGTAATCCCAAATATATCACTACGCCAACAGCTGACATCTATCACTTTGGATGATTGTAATCAAAACAGATGGTAATATATTAATGTGATATTTAACCACAGTAATTTAGGCCAATATTATTTATATATTTATTTGAGGACGGACACAAAGTTTATTTATTGTTTTATTCCACTTTAAAAAATATTCACACAACTTTCACAAAAAACTCTAACGAACATAGCTTCAAAATGGCGACTAATGAATTGAAACTATATGGTTAAACATGACAGTAATCAAGTTTTTTACAATGATGCAGGCACGCAGTTGATGAAAATATTTTATTGAGTTAAATATTCCAAAATAAGATAAAATAATCATAAAATCATTTATTGCATGTAAAAAAAATAACAATTCTCTCTTTTCCAAGTAATAATAATAATAATATTTAGCACCGCGTCTTACTACCCCTTCGGGTTATACGCCTTTTCCAAGTAAACACGATGCCTTTATTAAAAGGTATTGATGTGTGCACTATATTACACAAAATCAATAACGTTCCAAAACGAAGAATAAGTACTTTTAATTATGTTTAAAATATTTTTTCGAGTTGAATAAAAAGAAATTATTTAAAAAAATGAAACAGTATGAGAAAACTTTTTACGTTATTTTAAATGTAATATATAACAGGTCTTTAAAGATCTTTACATTTATAACAAAACGGTGATATTTACAAGTGTTGGCAAACCAAAACCTAAACATATGATATAATAAATAATCATTTAAAATAAAACTGTATTTTTACGTACGGTTGAGTGGAAAATAAGTTAGAATAAAAATGCATTATAAGGACTATGTATGATTGGAGGATTAATTTAAATAAATATATTAGCAGGACTACGTATGAATAGTTTTAAATAAAATACATTTCCTGGAATATTTATGGATGGAAAATAATTTTAAATCAAATTCATTTTCAAGATTTTAGATGTACGGAAGACATTTTCTAAATTTAAGTATTTTATAGACTGGATGGATTAATGGAGAATAATCTTAATCAAAATGTTTCCTTAACTATGAATAAAAGGAGAATAATTTTAAATTGATTTTTTTAAAGATGAATGGAGAATAATTTTAAATCAAAATTTAGTTTTGGTATGTTACTATAGATAAATGGAGAATAATTTTAAATCAAATGCATTTTCAGGACTGTGGACTTATTATAAATAAAATACAATCCTAAGATGATGGATGAATGGGGAATAAATTTAAATAACATATTTTAAATACTGTGAATGAATGACGAGTAATTGTAAACTGTATACTATTTCAGGACGATGGCTAAATGGAGAATTTTTTAAATAAAATGTACATTCGTGAACATGGATGAGAGAATAATAAATCTTTAAAAAAATATATGTTCGAGACAGTTGGTGAATGAGGAATAATTTCAAATATCACAACAATTTTTCAACCCCCCGCCCCGAGTATGCAGTTAATACTCCTTCGAACGAGTACAGGTCTAATTACTGTTCACCCCTCTACAATCTAAACAGCTGTGCAAGGGGTGGATTGCGAAGTGGTTGAAAAGGAAGGGGGGGGGGGTGAGGTGGGAGGGAGAGGTTTTGTGCTGGG
>CABEEJ010004023.1:59180-71481 GCA_901482245.1 Timema douglasi
CATCACCCTAAGAACCCCCTCGCGTCATATAACGTCGCACTTCATGAACTGAATAATAGCTCGATGACGTGTCCATGTCCTCTCGGGACAGATGTGAGCGCATGTGAGGCTTTCTAGAGGCACATGTTTATGTGACCTTTTTTATTTATTTTTTATTTAAAAAAGATAGTTTGAGAAGTGAGGTCAATGGAAAATTTATGTTAACGTTAAAGCTCTGCAGGAAATCTTAGGTTGAATCCAACTAGCTCCTTGATATTAAATTTGCCTAAAGATTTTGTTTTGATTGGTTTATAGTCAAAATACTCACTTAGGTGGCCACGTGATCTAAAGCTCCTCTCTCGCAGAAGACTAGACTACCGATGACAGGGAGATTGTGGTTCGAATCTCTTTCTTGTGCACTGAGGGAGATTTTTCCAAAATGGTTTTCCTCTCCTCCTCCACTAAAACGCATGTACACTTCCTATAAATATAACCTTCCTAGTCTTTAAACATATTAGCTTATTTGTAAGAGTATAACCCTAAGGGGCAGTAAAATAAATAAATATACATATGATTATTAACACTACGTCTTACTACCCGTTTGAGCTATACTCAAACATATTAACTACTTCAATGTGATAAGGGTGAGGAAAAATGGCCGACATTTGTATTAAAAGAGAGTGGAAAACCCACCCGCCCTGGATTCAACACTCGATATTCCAGTCATCTGCGGTCGACTCTTTGGTGAGTGTAACAACTGAAGCGCATCCCATTCATATTCAATAATTATTGGAGTATGCGTGTCTTATATTTACCGTAAGAGCTTTTTAAAAATTATCGATTTGATACGAACAGTAGAAAGCTAGATATTTTTTTAAGTTACTCACTCAGCAATTCTTAAATTTCTTACGTAAGCCAAATTTTCTGTCAATGCTACGATATAAATAATTTGTCTAATTTTATTGTAAAATAAGTGTTTAATTTTATTTTTAATTAGCTGTTAATAAATAGCTTTACATTACTTTTCAGGCTAACTTTTTTGTCCTTATTGTTATTTAACTGCATAATCTCTTATCAAAGGATAAGGAAGATTAGAAAGAGTAAATGAACCCACATTTGCATGGAAGCAGGGTAGGTTGACTACAGAGATAAAGTACACTTAAAAAACCACCCCCTAGTGAAACCGGTCGAGATTTGAGCCTCGATCATAGAATGAAAACTCAATACATTTTGAACTTGATGGCTTAGACTGGAGAGGCTGGTATATTTTTCTATGTAGCCACAGGTCTGGCGAATGAGAAATGATTTTTGCCAAACCATGCAAAAATTGAAAAATTGTTGCTCAATCGAACATTTAAACTCGCACACTCTGTTAGAACATGTTTATTAAATACGTTGTTACACCCTCTCTACTATTCGTTATTACCCCGACCATTATAAGGTAATAAAGGGAGAGGATATAAACTAACATACAAAAAAATGGAAATTGTAAAAATATGTAAATTCAACAAAGAGTAGTTTATTCAATTAATGACAATAGCGCAGATGACAATAAATGGTCTCATTATACCATAATGAGTTCTGTTGGAAATCATACTCGAAGTAAACAACTTTACAAATTTTAGTTGTGCAAGTATTTAAACAAAAGGAAACATGATATCCATCACAAAATTGATAGACCAGTCTATATGAGACAATACTACAGGGTAATTATTTATATGTGATACAAAAATTATAAGGGCCTAATGGGCACCTTGATATGGTTCCAAAGGTTTCGTAATGCGCAGAAAACGATATCTAATATATAAAGAAAATTAAATGTTGACGACTATATTACAGAGTTTACATAAACGTGAGAGATTGACTACCAGACATAAGCCAAGCACCCACGGGACTACTCGATCTGACAGAATATGGGACACACAGTTCCCAAACTAAACAAACAAAACTGAGCTGTTCAAAAGGAACTTACGTTACAAAGTTATCCTAATTCAAGTTTCAAAAAAGTTACATCACGTTACGTTAATTCTAACCATATATTCAAATACGAAAAGTTACTTTAAAAAAAACGGGAATACTCTACAATTCCAAACAAATAAATATAAACCTGTCAACTTCTAATTATTACGTAACTGAAAATATTTACGAGAATAAGTACAATAGTAAACGACCAGCGCCCGAGCGGCGACATTTATAAGATATAGTATTTTAAATTTAAATAGACGATCAAATAATAAATATAATAAATTTTGAAACAGAAAATTTTTATGTTAGAAGATTATAGATAAAAAGTTAGAGTCCATAACTCCACTCGTCTAAGCGACGAATTTGATACATTTACAAGTCCTTCTCCTAGCCATTGCCCAGCTCCATGACAATGATCTGTCGTTGATCGTTGATCGTAGAATAGTCAGTCTTTACACACTAGCATAGCCATTATATAGGGATTTCATTGTTGTTATCGGGATACACAAACACACGCGGTGACGTCACGATGCCTGCAAAAACCATGTGGATTTCGATGAAAGTTGTTCTTGCTCCATTGGAATATAGTGAATATCTCCAATCATACGATGTTTCAAAGGAAGTTCCTCTAGTATCCGCCAGAGGTCGGAAACATAGTTGTCTTCTAGTCGAAGTAGATAGTCCTCGGTTCATTTCACGCTCGTACAGTTGAAGTGCCGGGACGCGTTTGTAGATACACCGGCTTTTCCTGCTCCATTCGCCGGTCTTGGTTTACCGTGAGTCGTCCAGCCTAGCAGGTTTCTAAAGACAGCATATTCAAATGGTAAGTACGTGGATATAATATATTTTACATTGGTTTGGATCGAGTAGTGAAACATATTGTCCAGCATGGTTATATTATGTCTTCTTAGCCTACAAGAACTACAACAGCGAACAATACTATTGTAGGGATCCTAAGTTTAATTGATTTTATTGGGGCTGGTAGTATGAATTGAAGCGATACATCCATTAACGTTCGTAGTGGGCGTGGTCCCATTGGAACATTATACATCGTAATGTTACAACGTGTACACTTTGACTACTCAATTACAAGTTACAACTGCCTAAGACACAAATGATGAAAAATATTTGTATTGAAAATGTAAGGCATTTTAATGCGTAATTTTACAATCATTTTGTTTGAATGCAGAGTTGAAACGAAGTGTTGGAAAAGGGAGGGGAAAAGTATTGGATAGCAGTATTGCGACAAGGACTCATTCAAAAAGCGGAATTCTTACAATGATATGAAGGAGATCAAGTTACAATCAGCACAAGTCATTAGGAAAAATAAGTTTATTTTACTGTGAGAGCTGGAAAAATCAATTTCGTTACACTTTTATGGCCAATTTGCCACATGTGTCTATTGGAGACAAGGTTGCCCACCCCCGGCCTTAGACCATCGTGCCACAGAAAAATTCACTAGGTGTGCCCGACGTTATGTTATTGTGAAACAAAAACAATAAAAAGTAGATAATTTATTATTATTATTATTATTAGCACCGCGTCTTACTACCCGTTCGGGTTATACGCACTTACGCTAATGTGTAATGGTAGGGACTGGCATTCCCCACTTTCACAAGATGTCTTGTCAGAGGTGAAGGAAGGGTTTGGTAATCAGATAAATCTGTGCCGGGACCGGGGATAGATAATTTAATGGCTTACAATAAAATAATTGGAAAAAATAATCAGAAACTTTTCTTTTCTTGCATAAAAAAAAATCAATTCGTGGTCTAATAAAGGACACACACAAGCATTTCCTATTCAACAAGAGAAGTTTCTGTGCGCATGCGCATTCCCAAGTCTCCTGTAGGTGTCACAAACTTGCACGTTCACTGTACCGCAAACACTCACAACAAATAATTTGTAATGTAAACAATAAACATAAATGTTTACGAATCACTGCCTTAGACTTTGTGACCTCAATATTAATTATTTTACAATTATATTAGTGTGTATTGCTTTATTTTATTTTCAGGAAGGGCTTTATCTGAATGTTAGAAAAGCTACAGAACATCTACGTTAGGAGAGGTGGTGACAGCTAGCAGAAAGATCTTTATTGTAAACATTGGCTGGCCCACAATCACTAATGTCAGCCTGTTTGGGTGTAGTTATTATTTGTATAGTTTATTATATCATTATTAAAAAGTCTTATCAAACGATTCTACTAATTCTTACCTAAAGAAGTAACTTATTGAAAGATCAAAAATGATTATTAATAAAACTACTATGTTCTTTGTTTAGTGGTTGAGGCAAATATAGATAGTATAGTACATAAAATTATTATTATATCCACAATAGTTTCTTTGCCAAAATAAATAAATTTTTCTTAATACTCGGAGAAAGAACTATACAAAATATTAGTTTCAAAATAACATATATGTTTTAACCTTTTTATTTTGTAAACAGCGCATGAACATAACCAGAGACAGTTATTTTCATATGTTTATGTTTATATAATGTAAAAATTGTTTAAAAGAAAAAAATGCTAAAAAATAAATGGTTTGTTGTGAAATTTTGACTCTCAAATGAAAAAGCTCAATATAATGATCGTGTAGATCAAATGGTTTGGCGAATGAATACTTACTAACTTTTCCTAGAGATTACCAACCCTCCTACCGTAGATACCCTATATTAGATCTACTTTCACTTATTCATACATCATTGTTAATGTTAAATGAATAAAAATTTGTATTTTCTAAAAGGCACTTCATATGAACATTCGCCTGTACTTAAATTCTAGGACAAACAGACCGCCAAGATCTCAGAAAGTTTATTTTCCACTCAAAGAAGGGTAACGAATCTAGTCTCCTAGTTATATATTTTAAAACCTCTCGAGGAAATTCATATCACCAGCCAGACATTACTGAGAGAACTAAGGTGTCCGAACCTCGCCTCGTGGTACTATCGTGGTTCAATAAACAGCTTCTAGGGATGAGAATGGGAGAGGACAGGGATGTATTAGCCTAGAGGGTTTTTATTTGTCCACGAAGTTATTACTGGAATTAATTCAGCTCACCCCTCGTGCTTTCCGCCCCGAACTTGTATTGGGAGAAAAGTAGAGGGGAACTTAGCGCGTGGGAGAGGGGATAAGCTACATTTGTCAGAGTTAAACAAAGCTTCAAAGAATATTGTTGCCGCACTCTCTGAAATGTCAGTTGCAAGTTAAACAGACGCCATTCTTTTCATTAAAAGAGAAACATGTGAGAGTAATAGACCATTATCAATAACACGAAGGCACAATAGTAGCATAAAGGAAGACCCTCTTATTTTATTGCGCGGGACAAATGGAGGGAGCAAATTTTTTCAATATGCTCTTATGGATACTTCATACAGTATAAGGTGAAATGGTAAGGAATGAGCATTATTCTAACAAAGAAAACCAGGAAGGGAAAATTCTACATGATATATTTGTTTCAATATATAAGAAATAATATTTTTAATCTTGAATCAATACTAATATTAAAATACTTCCTTGAAGATACACTCCTTATCCTTACATCTTAGAGAAAGTCGTTAATAACTCAGTTTTTCAATAATATTACGTTTAACCTCCTGGTTTTTAAAGTAAAAGTAGTTTAGAGGGAGTTCACAAGAATTATCAAAAATAAAACTACATTGTAGGTGAAAGAACACGACCCATTTTATTGTCTTAATTTTCCATCACTCGTTTCGGTGCTCGTGTGGTATAACGCGCTAATCTCGTGTTAGACTAGACTGCCGATGACGGGGAGATAGAGGTTCGAATCTCTGTCGGGTGTGCTGAAGGTGGTTTTTACAAAAATAGTTCTACACTCTCCCTCCACGCATATGCGGAAAGACTTCCTCTAAATATAGCCTTCCTAATCCCTAAAACCATTAGCGTAATTAGTACATAAGCGTACAACCCAAACAGGAAGTAAAATGCAGTGCTAAAAACAATCAAATCATATAAATGATAAAATTCGTTAACATTTAAAAAATTCCCGCCACCCACATAATACACAATTTATTAACAGCTGGTTTCAACGATAGTCTGAGATGTCTAATATTTATTGACGGGTCGTCATGCTAGGTATTGAATCCGGGACTCTTAGCTCAGTAGGCAGACACGCTAACGACTGAGCTAAAGTATCAGACTTGATGTACTATTGGGTTAGTTGGTTTGTTGAAAATAAAGGAAAAAATATCTACTTTAAATCCAAGGCGAAATTATGGGAGGTATCTCAACTTGAAATCAAAATAGAAATCTTAAGACTGAAGTAACGATATTAACAATGAGGGAGTGGGGTCTATTGTTCACATAAATACTAGTGCAGTAGCCCCATGACGTCTTTGGTGCTGACTGAAAGCTCACAGCTGACAGCTGATGGCTTTGAAAAGTTACCAGACCAATTGCGTATCCCTACGCCAAACCATATGATCTGCAAAAACATGTGTTTAGCAGCTGTCATTTCTGACAGTCAATATTTAGGTACTATACCTAAATTTTGACTGTCAGAAAACATATGTGAGCTGTCAGTCAGCACCAAAGAAGCCATGGGGCTACTGTATCTTATATTGGTAAAAATTAACCTTGTCGAGAGTATCCTATATACCTACCAACATGGAAAACAGCAAGAATATTAAAAAATTGCGTCGCTTATTATCTTAATTTTTTTCAGGTCAGTTTTTACTCGACCAGAGCCGCTACTCGGAAGCGGCGTCCAAGTTTGAGCGGGCCGTGTCTCTATCGACGCCCGAGTACGAAGATGTGGTAAGAGCAGCCACTAGCCTTCGTCTGGCTGGCAACCATCGAGAAGCAGAGAGGTACTACAAAATGGCCGTCAACATAAGACCCTGGGTAATAAAATTCTCCCGCTGTTTTTACACACGGGAGTAACATTTGTAATTTGGAAGGGTAAAAAATATTTTTTCTAAACTTGTTAGCCGAGACCTTTCAATATAAATCGGTATTAACCATGTTGTGAGAACAGTGGTTTCTAGCCTTTGGTTGGGTTTGACCACAATTTTTGTCTTTGAGGCACTTGCGACCCCTTTATAACCCTCAAACTTTCGTAACCATAGTTTTGAAATTATTATTTTCAATGAATTTTAATGCTCGTCCATTATAGCCAATTTAATAATATTTTCGGAATATGTGGAATTTAGAGGAAATGTACATTTATTTGCGTGGAGGGAGAAGGTTGAAACGGTTTTGGAAAAATAACCCCCGGTTGGAGTTAGAATCCTAACCTAATCATCGACAAACCAATCGAGCATGACGCTAAGGCCGCGCGGTTTATTTAATAATTGTAAATTATTACTTATATAGCGAGTATATGAATTTGATCAAGATGTCACAAAAGAGAATCAACGAGCCTAGGGGGTATTTTGGAAACTATTCTAGCAGAAGCATTGACTAAACATGAGACTGCTACTGTAAACTATGTCAGCAAGAAACTGTAAGAGTGAAATTATCAAAAGGAACCTAAGAAATAACTTCACAGTTTTTATTGTTATAACAGCTTATATTTCAATTCGAATTTCGCACCTTTCTATTAACACTATAATCAATTTAAAAAGTAAACATAAAATCTATAACCTGAACAAGAATTGCTATTCCAAACGGACCGGGTCGTGACCACCAGACTGGAAACCATTGCTAGAATCTTGTAATATGAGAGAACATATCGACCATAACGTCCAAAACGTGTGACGTCAGAAAGGCGAAGCATTGTTGCATAAGAATATCTCTTCATAGCACATATTAAATACAAATGTTGTATCATATCATGAAACAGCTGTTCGGAACACTTTTATTATAAAATGAACCAGCCGTATTACCCACACGCGGTACCGGATATACGTATGTGGGGGACTGCCTGAGTACAACATAATGGGGGGGTAGGGGGGTAGGGGGGTGATCCGTTTACCCATGTAAATTACATCATAGCTTGTCTGAGGAAATGTAAAAATTAATCAATATGTTTATTTTACACAAATGTTATAAAACAAATCTAAAAGAAAGCAGGAATCAAGTTTGAGAGTTAGTGTGAGAACATGTAAATATCAATGGGAACTTTCTTGGTAAATGTTTCAAGTATCGGCAAAAATTTTATTTTATATTCGAACTGCTCACCCATCAATTTGCATATACCTAATTATTTCATGCAGGAAAAAACTTTATTTTAGGAACGAAGAAATAAGTAATCTACAATATAAAATTTAAGTCAATGAGTCTTTTTTTGTAGTAGTTGGGGGTGGGGGGCACTGTTTGTGGTGTTCCAGAGGTGATCGCCCCCTCTCCCTTAAACTGAGCACTGTTCACACTGATAGTGTGTCTTTGAGCAGGTGTGGACTGGCATGTTTCAAGCGACCCGGGTGTCTAGAGATCTTGAAGGTTTTTTTGTTTGTTTTTTTGCGGTTTTCACAACCAAACATTTCTTTGACTCAAATAAATATATATTGCACTAGTATAAACAGAGTGTTTAATTTTTTTCACATGATAACAGTTCTTGAATATTTGTCAACAGCATAACGTCATTAGATGAGACAATTTCTTAAATGATGAGAAATATTTGTTATTAAATTCCATAACCCCCTTGACAGATATTCATAGACACAAAAAAAATTAAAATTTATTTTTTAATGGATAAATATTTGATTTATTTTTAACCAAAAATGTTTTGATTTAAATATGCAAAAACAGTTAGGTACTTCTATCGTGACCCATAAATTCCCACCTTAACATCCATTCATAAATTCCATTGAAGCTGTGTTTTAGTGTAAGAATAAGTGGTGAGGTGAAGTGTTTATACTTTTATTAGTAATAATTTAAATCCTTAAGCTATATCAACTGTATGGTCTAGAGGTAAGGTGTCAGACTTCTGTGCTGGTGGCTGGGGTTCAATCCTCGGTCCTAGCACAGATTTGTCTGATTACCAAACCCTTCCTTCACCTCTGACAAGACATCTTGTGAATGTGGGGAATGCCCGGCCTCCACCGTGGTTCGGATTCCACGTTAAACTGTAGGTCCTCCATTTCATATCACAATCATCCTACCATTACACATTAGCGTAAGTGCGTATAACCCGAACGGGTAGTAAGACGCAGTGCTAATAATAATAATAATAATAATAATAATAATAATAATAATAATAATGTATCAACTGTATTATCGATGATGACATTGCTAGTCAATCCAATTAAAACATCAGCTTCTACTTCCTATTGACACAAGCAAAAATGCTTTTTAATCGCTATACACGAGATGAGAGTATTTTTGAAATAACTAAGGTTGCAAAATAATCCTCCACCCCCTACTCGCGTAGATTAAAGAGTAGCACATCATATGTATTCATAAATGATATATTTTGTCCATCCTCAGACTTATTCCCGCCCGCCAGCCCAGTCCAACCTTACCTTTAAGACTGGGGCTATTTCCAATTTTATGCACTAATTAGAAAAAAAAAAGAAGCAAAATGTAATATCTTTCCAGCCTCTTGCAATAAAAAAAATAATTATTTCGCTTCCTTTTTCTAACTATTCATTCCAACTTTATTATCACGATATTTGTGAACTTGTGCTAAATTTATAACGAAATCATAAGTATGAGATTATAATAGTAAACAGTCTGCCTTCAATTTTTAGCGAATGTTTTATCCCTCTAGTTTACATTTACATCTTAGTGAATGTTATATCCCTCTTGTCTAAATTTTCTTCTAAGTGAATATTATATCCTTCTTGTCTAAATTACCTTCTTGGTAAATGTTATATCCCTATTATTGTAGGAATCATCGGGACTGTCCAACCTGGGGGCTCTCTACCACCTGATGGGAAGATTACCAGATGCAGAAGACTGCTACAAGCGAGCATTGAAGCTGTCGCCTGCAGACACTGTGACAAGAGAGAACCTGAGGAGACTGAAGAACATAATTAACCTTCACGAAGAACAGCGAAGAATTGTCGGGTCATGATGGATCTCAGCATCGTTAGAAATGCTTTTCTTAGGGCAGCTTTTTAAAATGTACATAACCAGAACGTTTATAATTAAATACTAATAGCAAAGCAAATGGTACATACAGTCCAATTCTCAAAGGAAGAGATGTATATGATAGCTATAAAAGCTACTAGAGTTACTTTCATGTATTTCTACGTCAAGTTACGTTATTTGCAGTTTTTTATTTTGATAGATAGTACCATTAACTATAAAATAACAACAATAATAAAGTGAAATGTTATCATTGTTGACAGCAAATTGTTTTAATACACAAAAGGCTCTTCCTATGACATTGGACTGTATTTGGGGCGTTTCACCGTGTGCCACAAATATAAGCCTAAAAGTACTGACAATAGTTTCTTAAATCACCTGTCAAATATATACAGATTTTTTATTTAATCATTTATTCTTAGCTAAATTTAAAAGTTACTAATAATTTAATCTAAAGATTAAAATACATAGATAAACAGAGCCAAAATTCGTATGTGTAGAAAAAAATTCCCAGTGCACTCAGCCGTGAGTCGAAATGTAACCTCCATGTGAATGGCAATCCAGACTACTTAAGACTGACTCCTTAAACCAAGTCACCTCAAGAAGTTTATATATATAAATAGATACAGTATATAAATATTGCTAAATATGGACAGACGATTAATTACAGTTTATCTCAAAGAAATTCCATGTGATGTACTATGCATCAGACAACATGTCCTAAGTTGTAATACTTGTAAAATTAATTATTACTACTTGCGTCACACTAATTCTAATAAAGATGTATTTTGCAATATTAGTAATAATTATTACTATCATCACTATGTTTATGATGATAACCATATACATATTATGATTACAGATAATTTTTATTTTACCATCCATCCATCAAATGGCAAACTTCCCAATTTCACAAGTATATTTTGCTCAAAAAACTTTTATGGAAAAACTTAATTTTAACACAAATTTTGCCTTAACTTCAGGGCAATCATTATGATTATCAAGATATAAATAGTTTTGTAATCTCATTTTTATTCTCTTTACTAAATGTGTCAGTTCTTAAAATCAAAACGTTGATTATATTATTGTTGTAAGAATTTAAATTCACATTAAGGTAATAATAATAGCGATTTGATAATTTAAAAAAATACATTTTCTAAAAACATGGATATAAAACGTTATTTATAAAATTACGTTGAAATAAAATAAATTATTCTTAGGAAATTAAATGATTACCAAATATTTTATTAAGCTACTCGTCTAGATTTTTGTTAAATTGAACCTTTTACTACATTTTACATCCTTTAAATCATATGGAATTAAATAGGCAAGTTTGTATAACTGATAAGTATGATTATAGTCAAAATAAAATATCATAATTTTTAAATTGAAAATTACATCTGGCTACTTGAATCTAAACCGGGAGCTTTGGCCCAGTACGCCAATATTCTTACCAGTGAGCTATCCGGGAGTAACTGACATATTATTTCAAACTCATTTTATAAACAATATAATATTATACTGATGTGCATAGTAAGATTTTAATCTAGTACAATTTGATTATAGTAAAATTAAATGTGAGTACAAAGTTTATCGGATAAAACACGCCCCTAAGACCAAACATTTTAATTAATGTTTGGGACTCATAAAATTTAAGCTAGTATGTAAGTTTGCTGAGGTACTTGGATTAAGTGAACTTATTTATAAACTGTGGTACAAATCAAAAGTAGACTAATATATTATATTTTTGTATATATTTGATATCATTACTATTACAAGTAATATTGTAAAATTCCTATAAAAGGGCTAGTACAGTCACATCGCACAAATATGTATACCTGAATTTGTAGTACAATGTTTAGCTGGTATTTTTAAGTTTAGAGTTTGGTTTGGTAGAATCACCTACAACCATTTTTACATTTTATGATTAAAACCTATTTTAAAATATAACTGGAAGGAATGTTCGATACTTTGTCGTTTTAATGTTTGTATAACTTGTAAAAATGTTTATCTTTGAGACACTTTAGTATTTTGTCATTCAATACATTTTCAGCTGTCAGTTATATTACCATGTATTACTTTTTGTTTGTAAAATATTTAGTCGTATTATCCAAAATAAACTATTTTGCAATATTTTTACAGTCATTATCAGAGGATATTAATTCGATTCCAGGAGTTATTCTTACACTGAAGATATTTACTGTTTAAATAAAGGTTAATTCTCTATCGAATTAATAAATATGTGTGTGATAGAGCTGAGTGTGTAGTATTAGGCGTACTGAATTAGATTGGGAGCAGGCAAAGTGATAGACAACAAAGTGGTCGACACGAGTTGACAAAGTGGTAGACAGCAAACTGCTAGACACGAAG